>BMAO01003079.1:0-21261 GCA_019973975.1 Trichonephila clavata | reverse complement strand
ATATTTTCTATGAACATGCTACATTTTTTCCCTGTGAAAAACTTAGTGGTTTTGATTGCTGTGTTGTACGACGTATTATGGTTTATAAATATAAATGTGTAGAATATAAAAAAAGAAATGTGCATCTGTGATCTCAATTGAAGAGGTTGAAACTGAACAAGCAAGGAATAACCAGCTGAAATAATGCGTATTAATCATGATAGCGGAAGTAAATTTGAGAGCATGAAACGTTCTTTTAACGTCACACTGTTCAGCTATACGAGGGCTTTTGGCGGCGGTCCACGTTATTTTGAACCATGGTCAAGTGACGCGGACGACACCTGAGCAGGCACCCCCTCTCCTAACTACCACACCACACCAATGGAGGACGTTTGAGCTCTCGACAGATTTAACGTGCATCGCTCCCTACACGGAGGGTCTTCAGTGGTACTGGGATCGAACTCCTGACACGCTAGCTATGATCCGCGTTTGAGTTGAAAAGAACATTTTCAAATGCTATCTAAAGAACTCCATCAAGGAAAATATGAAGCCATAAGGCACAAGGCACATTGGGCCCTGTCAAAAATGCACAAGCAAGAAAAAAAGTGCATCATGATATATTTGCCGATCATCAAAGGATAGTAAAACTACAAAAACTTAAACAAAATATGACAGCTTTGCCCACAAATAACATTGCTGTAATGTTAGCGAAAAGTCTCTATGATTATTTGTTTGCTTTATTATAGTCACGTACATTTGAAACTCCTTGGTTCAGTTGGATTGATATTTTTTCTCAAATTATCAAAGAAAAAAAAGTCCTTAAAAGTAGGTAAGTCTATTAATTAATTAATCACTGGAATAATGATTTGGGTCGTGCACAATGAAAATGATGGTAGAAAAAGGATCGCAGGTCCGCGTGACCACTAGCGTTAGTATCGAGAGCTCCCGGGTTGATACTCTGCTAGAGTTCTCCTAAAGAAACGCTGGGATTTGGATAAAATAAGCACTGGCTATATTTCACAGCTTTCACCATTAACTATCATTACTTTATTCTCCATTTCAATTCGCCACATATCATCAATCTTTTCTTGCATATCACATTCCATCTGTAAAAAGGGGCGGTCGCGGTAACCTAGAGGCTATCATCACGAGTGTCGAGGGCTCGAATCTTGAAGACTTGTCGTGTGGAGGAGACCAATGCACGTTAAATCCGTCAAGTCTATGTGTCATCCGTGGTAATGGTGGGGTAGTTAGGAGAGGAAGGCCATTACCTCGGGAGTTGTCTTGACCGTGTTTAAAGTGATGAGGTCCTCGTGTTGTTTTATAGTGCGGCGTTTATTTTGCTGTCACTCACTCTCTCTGTAAAAAGGGGTCATTTCAAACTTGCAATAAAGCTCCAGATTAGTTTCAAGAGGAGAATCTGGTGAGATACCTCGTTACAGAAGGAGAGAGGGACGCTTGAACTGGGATCCCATCCACGTAACGTTAATAAGAGTCTCGACGTGTCTTTCATGGAAACAGAGTTCAAACACTTGTAACTTGACTGAAACCTCGCCAGCCGATGCAACGATCCCTGCTTTTCTCAAAGCTCTATTATACGACTCTGGGTGTATAGGAATCTCTCTGACTTTCTAAATCCTGCACCACCCTGAGTAATTTGTAATTTATAATTACATAAAAAAAAGTCTATGACTATCCGTGCAACTTTTTATCGGGTCTTTGAAGAGAGGCTTGAATCTATGATTCATTAATCTTGAAACTGGGGCTTTGAATCAGGGTCCCCCCCCCCAAATTGGCCCAATTTTTGGCTTTTGTTTCAAATGTCGCGTTTCCCACATTCCGCTTTCATAAACGGATGTAACAATTAACGCGTTCTCTTCCGAAACGAATTAAGGAACGGAATTATTATCGCGGGTTATATTTCCGTCCAAGATCTCAATTCGAACGTCGGGGTGAAATATGAAATTCCATTATTTCTCAAAGACTACCGCGACATCTATCTTCAAAGGGGATGGTAAAAAGATCTCGCTCTCATTCTCCCTTCCCCACGAGAGTATTTTTGCAATATAATTAAGGCTATTCCAATGGCAACCGTTATCGGAGGCGGCAAACATAAAAGGCAGGACTTCCGACCGCCACCTGAGTGCCGTCTTCTTATGGAACACTAACGATTTTTTATTTGTTTTTGATCTCTTTGTATTTGTTTTTGATCTTGGAAGGGAGAGCAGGGTGAGTTTTGAATGTTGGCACGCGGTGCACGAGGTCTGAAAATAGCCACTGTGACTTCTGGGAAGAGAGAGTTTCATTCGGGAGGAGATCAAACGGAATCGAGGGTCCGCGGCGAGAAAGGAACAATTATCCGGTGACGATGAGATAAAATAGAATAAATGTCTCTCAGTGGGTTCCGAGAAACGACAATGGTTCTGCGAAACGACGAATGAAGTATTGGATTCGTTTCGGACCGGGACATTTGTTCAAACCCCTTGATAGCCTTTGTTTAATTTTTAAAATGCTTTCTGCTAGCTTCATGTAGTCGAGTAAAAGAATATTGCATAAAAGTGGATTAATATTTTTTACATTCACTGAATTTTTTAATTTAGTAATGATGAAAGAATTATATTTTAATAGACCTCAATCGCTTAATTCGATAATCAAACTAAACCCAATCTTCAAAAATAATGTAAATAACGCTTTCTAAGGGGATACTGAAGAGAGAAAAAAATTGCGTAATTTGTTTTTCACATTTGGCTGTACTCTACCCAATCACTGATTGATCTTGATTTTATCTTGAAGTCACACACTTCAAAGTAACAAAAAAAAAATACTGTACTGGGAAAAAATAATTTGTAAAGAAATAAATGAAGATCCTTGAATTCTGCAGGAATGAAAAATGGCGAATACCTGCCAAAATGCTTATTTTTAAACAAGTCTTTTTCTCTGTCTTGACCTAAGTTTGCAGCTCTTTGAAATGCGGCTGCATTAGTTCATAAAACGAAAATCAATTCTGCAGCAAAAAAATCCTGAGAATTAGTACTACTACCCCCTTGTGTACATCAGGAATTGTGAACCACTGCATTATATATAGAATCAACTGAAAAAATTTTAGAACCTTTCCAGAAATATTTTCCTCATTGTGTGGGGAAATTAATGAAAACTGCTCATCAAGACTAAGGATTCTGATTTCCCGGTTTTTTATATTCCCGAGAATTTCCGGAAACTCCCGAGAACATAATAGTCATTCCCGTTTCTTCCGGAACACATCAAAATTTCGAAAAAATTAAAAACAAGTTATTTTTAATTCGTATCAGTAGTAATTATGTAATATAAGGATACACAAACATTGCAAAATTTATCCCAGTTTACATTCAGCTAAAAATATAAAAAATATAATTCCTTTAATTATTTATTTTAAAATATGATTTGAGAAATCATAAGAATCTATGCTTTTATCTCTCAGCCTTGTTATGTATAACTTTCTAGCAGAAAATTCTCTTACAGCCTAAGATGATGTTTGAGAAATTGTTTTCAAAGCTTTACCCATTTTCATGTTTCAAATAAATTTTCAATAACTTTTTAATCAATCTTGAATCAATTATCTTTCTAATGTTTGCTACCATAAGTAATGTATATATATATGTGTCTTAAAATCTGTTATCTATCTTGTTAGTTGATAGTTTAGTCTTGTTATTTTTTCAATTTATTATACTATATATATTATATATATATATATATATATGTATAATCCAAAATAATATATGCAAATAGAGTCAAATCTCCTTAATTCAAACCTTCGATAATACGAACCTCTGGCTAATTCGAAGTATATACTCAGAAAAACTCTTGATATTTCGAACTAAAACAATACACTTTGGTACATTCAATATTTCGAAGTAAAATTTATTGCTGGCCAGACTAAAACACGTGAGAATTTTAACTTATCTTGTAAAACTCTCTACAATTCGAGCACTCATTATCATGTGCAGTCCTGTAGCAAAACAGGTTGTAGCTTACAAGTTTTGTATTGTATCGTCTCTGCATGTCTCCCCTGTAATGAAACCCTTTGATGACCATCTGTCTGCTGCCCCTTCTTCGTGTTTTCCCGTTCCTCAGACGAAAAGACACTTTTAATGCTTTTCTTCTTCAATTAGGCAACAGACCGACCGCACCTGTTGTCAGCCATTCGTTTAACACGTGGCCTCGCTACACATGTAATCAGAAAGGATGTCCCCTATTGTGAAGAAGAATACGTAGGATTGTGTATTTTGCGTAGGACAGACATAACGATTTTTGACTCATATGTGTGAGTTACAGCATGGGGCATCAATACGGCATGGTAAGTCTAACATGACGATTTATGGCTCATCTGTTTGACTTATAGCATGACACCAAATACGGCATTGGTCGGAGTGGACCGTGCCTTGAAGAGTGAGTGAATATTTACGTCGCGCTGTTTAGCTACACGAGGCTTTTGGCGACGAACCTCAAAATTTTAAACCGTGGTTAAGTGACGATGAGGACACCTGAGCTGGCACCCCCTCTCCTAAGTACCACACCAACGGGAAGACGTTTGAGCTCTCAACAGATTTAACCCTACATGGCGTGTCTTCAGTGGTACTGGGCTCGAACTCATGACACGTCAGCTACGAGTCCGATACCTTAATCTCTAGGCTACCGTGGCCAGCTGATGCCTTGAAGAACCAAAGGTACAGGAAACAGTATCTGAAGGAACCGGGTGTGGGACAATTATATTTCCAGTCAGGAATGGAAGAGATTTGGAGGGGCGTGAAGGAGTCCTGTTCGAGAAGTTAAGAAAGACGAAGTGGAAAGTAAAATGAAAGAGGCGATAAAAAAGCAAAAAAAAAAATCTGGTTGAATTTTGGCGGATTTATTAGGCAAGAAGAGAGCAACTAAGTATACCTGATAGATGAGTGTGAAACTGTGAACACGCTTTGTGTTAATTTTAGGTTCTAAATTTTAAATTAAAAATATTATTTTACGAATATTGTAGTGATTTACGTTTACTACCTATTAATTTAGATAAGCCTTGGGTCACTACTTTACTCCCCACTTCAGTGTCGAGCAGTTGGAGGGCTGACACATCTTTGGCAATTTACATCTGTCTTAAAAATCGGGCTACCCCACGCCAAATCTGGTTCATGTACACCAGTGGACTTCAAACTGTGTTCCACGGAGCCTTGGGGTTCAACAAGGCATACCCAGGGGCTCCTCGAGTCCCAATAAAATATCAAAATGAAACTTATAAATGTGTATGAAAAACAGATTCACGTTCTTTACGATATTCATATAACCACAAATATCCAAATCACTAAACTGAAAATTTTATTTACACATAACTGTATATTTTGCCTTTTATAAACTTTTATTAAAATATTATGAAAAAAAATATTAAAGCGCATCATCTTCATATACGTATTGCCTACTATATATATAAAGTATAATTTACATTAATATCTTATTGTTTACGATCCCTCCGCAAGATAATTTTATACTCCTTAGTACAATGTCTTGCAAAAATAAATAGTTTTTTAATGGAAAATGCACCTTTCTGAATTTGGGGGAAAACTCCTACAATAAAGGAGAGGGAATAGCTTATCAACATATCAATAGATTCGACATTAAAAATCTATCTTTGAGCAAAAATACTTTCTGAATTTTAGGTTGCAAATCCATCGAAATACACATTTTTTTTATCCTATGCCTGTCTTCGCCATCTGGAAAGTATACGCCATCTTCTGCCACTAGTCGACGAGCAGCCCAATAAAATGATGACGAAGCATAAAAAGAATTAAAATTTGCCTCCCTAGAGTTGTCTACAAAAATCTTTAAGACAACAGGGCAGTGTTTGGGGTGGTCGCCATCCATTTCACCCTGGTTGCGCAGAGGTTCTAAGCAGAATCCTTTACTCCATAAATGCCTTTGCAAGTAGTCATGTCCAGTAAGTAGACGAAAGTACGCACCTCCAGCAGATCGAAGCAGGGAACTGGGGACTCTATCACTTTTGTTAAGCAAGGTATTCCACCTTTTACCTGCAGCTGCTTCACCATACAGGGAGGCTCTATTAATTTGCAGTAAACTGTAACTGATTCATTAGATGTTACGCAGAGGCCGAGAAAGAGTCAGGTTGGGCACATGAGAGATCCCGCTTTAGCAAGCCTATCTGCTTTCTCATTTCCAGAAATGTTACAGTGGCTGGGAATCCACTGGAGGGCAATGCTTTCTCTACTAGACTTCCCAAGTTCAGCTAATTTTCTTCAACAGGAATTCACTAAAGCGTTTACATTTTTCTTGGGTTTATTAGAGACAAAATGGCAGCTTGAGAATCGACAAAGAATACAATATTATGTTCAGAACATATTTCCAATTTATCGATCGCAAATGATATACATGTATATTGCCGCTATCTCACCATCAAAATTGTCACAATACTTTCCAACTGGATAACTAATACTGAAGGTACTTGAATAGGCTCCAGCACCAGTATTTTTAACAGCATCTTCTGCTGAAACATCTGTGTATAAAAAACTGGTTCAGTCCTAGTCTTAGAAAATAGTTTTTGATTCATTGTAGCTCAAACCCTTTTTATACTTGTGGTAACGTTCGGTTCCCTCTTCCCTCGGAACTCTCTTGTCTACTTGTAAACCCGGCTACATGTGTGGGAGAAACAGAATAATCCACAGACTTGTTTTTAATCTAATTAATTAATTAATCCTTATTAGCAATTATCAAATAGATACAATTCATTTCTAATTTACAATTTATAGTAGAATGCGGAGGTGAGATTCTATAACACGGGGATACTACTACAGACCCTCAACTGAATTTAAGACAGCTTAAATACGCTCAATTACAACTACGTCGCACATCAATAATTAGCTTCCACTTAATCAAAAGCACAGTACCTGAACCTTTAATGCATCGGATCCTACACTGAAACTTGCAGGCACTCTCTTCAGCTTGATCAAATGACGTTGGCTCCACGCTCTGTAATTTTTAACTAATTCCACTGCTTTTCAATCTTTAACTAACAACTAATTATCAAATTTATGATAACTCCTATTTGCACACATCCAACGTATCAACTTCAGCGGTTCAACAACAACGTGTCAACAACTCGCTTCCTTACTGCCAACTCGCGAAACCTAATTTATATAATATACCTCATTTACATAAATCACGTTTGCTTATTCGGTGAAAGTTGGTTGAATTAAATATTTTGCTTAAAGAGATAAGAAAGGAATTAGTGGAACCGCGTATAGATCAGTCACATACCTCAAAAAAGATAAGAACTTATCACCAATTTTTTCAAGTTTACTTCTTCATCAAAAAGGGCTACTTTAAGGCTATAAGTTATCATTCGTTTAGTTTAAACAGGAGGCACCACGTGAAGGCGAGTGAACCCCCCCCCCGGAAATACACATAGTATTTCTCATACAGTCATAAACATTTTAATGTCATTCAGAACAATGTGTTTCAGTGAAAAACATCTTTCAACATGAGTGGCTGTAAAAACAAAGTATAGAAACAAATGAAACTCAGAATATGTAAAGCGATTTCAGTTAATTTCAATAGACCTAGACTTGGACAGTTTGTGTGGAAAAATGCGACCACCTATTCCAGTTACTCAACATAATGCATGGGTAAGTGACACTTAGATCACAGATTATTAATGAGTAAATTATATTAAAAATACAGTAAATTTTTTTAATAATAAATGCAATACTTTTTAATTGCCTTTAAATAAAGTACCTATAACACACACATGTTGATCTATTTTAAATATTATTTTAAGATATATTCTTCTAAATGTGTGTTGTGTGTATAAGGTTCCATGAAAAATACTTTCTAGTTCTAGGGGTTCCATAAAAACACCTTCAAGTTCTAGGGGTTCCGTGAGTTGAAAATTTTAAAGACTTCTCATGTACACGATACTGTGACGTCGTCACAATGGAGGAGAGACCCTTATTCATTGTAGGCTCCACAGCTGGGGACCACGTGGCTTTGGTGGTATTGTGTTGTATCAGACAGCTGGACCGTCGGCGACGGTGTGTCTGGCGGACACTATGGGCCAGGCATCGCTGCATTATTTTCTATTCATGGGCAGTGATTGTACGTCTTGAATGCTGGCGCCTCTGCGGGTGGCGGCGAGATGTTTGAAGTGCCAGATGTCAGCCGGGCCCTTGTCGCCGGGAACCTTTGAGAGGGACTGGACTTTTGTCATCTCTGCACGAATGGATGACGTGCAAGACCGTTGGTGCCGGGTGCAAAACCCTGAAGTGGCCAATGGGGATTGATGAGGGGCGTGGAGTGAACCCGCCCTAGAGTTTAAAAGAGTGGACTTTGGAAGAGAGAGAAGACTGCTACCACGAGAGATTCCCGGGACTGAACCCTGCGGACGGAGGAAGAGACGCCGGACAGACTCCGACGATAGATTCCCAAGAGAAAAGACTCATGAAGACTCCTGAAGACTCCTGATAGACTCCTGATAGACTCCTGATAGACTCCTGATAGACTCCTGATAGACTTCTGATAGACTAAGACGAGAGATTCCCGTAACTGAACCCTGCGGACGGAGGAAGATACTCCTGATAGACTACCACGAGAGATTCTCGTAACTGAACCCTGCGGACGGAGGAAGATACCCCGGACAGACTCGAACGAGGCATTCTTTAATAATTAGCTTAGCGTACATTTTCAATCTTGTGCCACGACGTTACAATACACTCATAGAATGGAATGCTGAACCATTCCTTTGGAAGCTCTCCTAGTAAAAGTTTTGACGTTCGACAGATACGCGCAGGTTGACACGAGCATCGCTGTTTGGGGTAGGGTTTGCAGCCCCGGGATCTAATTTGTTAATTTATATATTTCAAATGAAGTTTTATCTAGCTTCTAACTTTTCCGCTTTGCAAACATGATATATCAATCGAAAGATAATAATGTAAAGAATAAGATTGAATAAAAATTTAAAAAAAACGATAATTCGCGGTCATTTTAGGGGTAATAAGTCGTCTTAATCTGAAACTAATGTGTTTACTCATGATAGCTTTTAAAATTTTGTCCTTGATTATATTTAAGTTACTAGTATAACTGCATGCTGATGATAAACATCAATAAAATAATAATAATCTTAACATTAACAATCCTCTAGGGATGTGAACTATTATTATATTTAAAGATAAATCTGCCCATCGTTTTATTATGTTTAAATGCTTTTTGAACAATTACATTCCTAACAGGAAAAAGTGACAAATGTCTATTAATCTCATTAGAAAAATTAATCTTATCAAAGATTGATTCATGAATAATGCTTTTGCAGTAATCTGTGAAAGATTCATTAGTTTTATCAATATTTATATTGAATTTATTAACTGAAAAATTATTAGTATATTTAATGATGTGTAATGCATGACTCTCCTTTAAGCAATCGTTATTTAAGGTTTGGCTTAAACTTATTTTCTTTTGATTAAGACAAACATGAAGTATTTTATCTTCTTTATATTAAAATCTATTTCAGAAACATTAATAATAATTAATATTATCAATTAAAAAAAATTTTATCTCTATTTTTCCTCTTAGTTTTTTTATTTTTAGAAATTCTCTTAGAAATCTAAATTGGGAACCATTATAAAAAATTCTTTGTTATTTCTTTATAGTATATTTTGCAATGTATTTTTGCGATAGTATTTAATATTGAGACCATGTGGAGAAAAATTGAGCTAAAATTCCTAATAAAGTTATTTTCCTATCATAATCTGTGCTTAGTATTTGGAATAATCTAGAAAAATTGACAATTCAATACTTTTAAAATCATGCAGGTGAAAGAGTTCTATTTTATAAGAATTACTGAAATTATTTTTTTTTGAAATTTTTACATCCTTTCTATGTTGATTAATCCTAATGTTAATAGTATTCGAGAACTGTCCTATATATACGTATTTCTACTGACAAACTGTAACACTTAAAAGGTAAACACAATTATAAGTTTTACATAGATTAAATTTAGATTCCTTATCCTATTGATGATGGCTTAACATATATTTTTTACATCTATTAAATCTTAACTTAAGACTATTATTAGATTGAATGTCTTCATATTTGTTAGAAACCGGTTTTTCCTTATTTTCATGTAAAGAAGGACTATTAATGTAGCTTTTATTACATAATTGTTTATTATAATGCTTTGAAATCTAAATTTTTCGTTTAACATGATGATTATGACAAATATATATACACTCAAGAACCAAAACATTATAACCACCTGTCAAAAACGAGTTGGCCCACCTCTGGCGCGCAACACAGCTTCAACCCGCCTTGGCATGGATGCCACATGTCCTTGGTAGATGGCCGGAGACAGATTGCAATACATGTTTAAGCAATGGTCACGCAAATCCGAGATATTGCGAATTGGTGGTCTTTGAACTCTGAGCTGCCTTCCCATGACATCCCAAATGTGTTCTATCTGGTTGAGGTCCAGTGAGTTAGGTGGCCAGGACATTAACTGAAATTCAGCATCATGTTCCTGGAACCACTCCAACACAATTTTAGCCTTGTGACACGGGGCGTTGTCCTGTTGGAACATTCCATTTCCACAGCTGGAAAAACAGAGGCCATGTAAAAGTGCAACTGGTCCGCAATGATGTCCAGATACCCTGCAGCATTCATGGTCTGCTCTACCACAACCACGTATCCCAGACATGCCCAAGAGAACGTCCTCCAAAGAATAATACCGCCACCACTGGCCTGTGTATGATCTATACATTGAGGGAGCAATTGTTCGCCTGGAAGACGGCGTATTCTGACACGGCTATCGGCGTGATGAATGACAAACCTGACCAGGGATTCATCTAACCAGGAAACTCTCTCCCACTGATCCATGGACCAGTCGCGATGTTCCCAGGCCTAGCGCTGGCGCAATTGGCGATAACGCTTGGTCAGCACAGGCACACGAGTGGGACGTTTGCTGCGTAGCCCCATATCCAACAGTGTCTACTGAACTGTGCGCTCCGATACTATTCTACTTAGCCCTGAATTGTATTTGGCTGTCAGCTGAGCCATTGTCTGGCTCCGGTTTTGCTTCATCACGCGAGACAGTTTCCGACGGCATTTTTCTTTGATAGCGTGTGGTCGTCCAACACCATGTCCTTTACTGCTTGTTTTATCGTCATTCATCCACTTTGCATAAGTACTAACAACTGTAGATCGCGAACAACCCACGAGTGGTGCAGTTTTGGAAATACTTGTTCCGAGCCATTACAGTCTGCCCTCTATCAAAGTCACTTAGATCCTCAGCCTTTCCTATCACACACAGAAGTAAGTGAAAGAATGATTCTTCAGACTTTTCAGCAGCAGTTAAATACCACTTCCACCTGATCACGTACCTTCCACGTCATCCAGGCGAGTTCATTGTAAAATGTAAGTGTGGTCATAAAGTTTTGGCTCTTGAGTGTATATATATATATATATATATATATATATATGTGTGTGTGTGTGTGTATAGGGGAGACCGGAGCAAGATGAGGACATTAACAGTTTTTTGTTGTTTATTAATTTATTTTTGAGGGTAGTAAAATAAATTTTACATGAACTGTTAGTGTAGTCCTTTGTAGTATTAAAATATATTACCATTTAATTTTTCCATTAAAAGAAGTTAAGGATTATTTTATTTTTTCATAACCTTAACAAATTGTCATCTTGCCCCAGTACTGGGGCAAGATGACTTTTGCCTTGGGGCAAGATGGCGACACTGAAAAAAGGTTATGCATGTTTTATCTTTTGAATGTGTTACATGGTTTAACAAATGATAACTGCGTTTTTACATGTTACAAAGTATCAAACTGAGCGTAATTTATTGTAACGTAATGTTGAAGTGTTTAGTTGTGTACTTAGCAATAGTCACAAATAAAAATGACATTTTTATAATTGGAACATTCCTCATGCCAACAGTCTTGGCATTTACAGCACTGGGTCCATTCTTCTGTTGTAAGGTTCCTCTTCACAAACAGGACATCTTATAACACCGTCCTTTGAAGTTGATACAACTGGAATGTTTGGCTTAGATTTTATATATTTAAGCCTACAGTAACAGTTTGAGTTTTTTTACTCCCTTTTTAGCTTCACGAGCTTTTTTTCTGTTTTTTTTAAAAACCTCCTGTTCTTCCTTCTGCTTTTCCCTTTGTTCTAACATTTCTTTGGTGGGTGTACTTGTAAGAATGCTATAGCTCAATTTTTTTTCTTTTTTTCCTCACATTATGTTGTTTTAGGCAATGGTTTGAAATAAAAAACACTAACAGGCTTCTTTGGTGCATCGGAATCAGCATTTGCCATAAGTTCTGGTTTTTCTGGAGGGTTTATATGTTGATTTTCTATTACCGGGGTCTGAGGATTAGCACTATTATTCTCAGTTTCATCGCCAACAGCAGCATGTTTAGTAGTTTTTACCACAGCATAGTCATGTTCGCTAAACACAAAAGGATTATGAGGCTCGATCCCATATTCTTTAAACCCTTTCAACGGCATTTCCAACTGTAGCTGATTTGAAGTAAGTGATGCTCAAAACCTCACTAGTATTTTTGTCTGTGATAGTTTATTCTGGATGAGTGACCATAAAGGTCTCACATGCTTAGCTATAGTGCGTTTTTAACTGGTCGAAAAATGACACAAGGGGCTGGAGACGATGTGATGTGTGCTACTGCAACCCAACCATGATGAGGTTTTTCGCTCAGGAATATAAGATAGTCTGCAAAGGTATATGAGTTTTGTGATTGTCAAAAATCAACAGATTAGGAGATTCTTTGCTTGGTTTCACATGAAGATAAAAGTGCTTCAAAAAAGAGAAAAAGGTCCCCTCATTGTTCCAGCCCGTAAGACTACAGTTGCCTACAGTTCCTGTGGTGGGGCTCTTTTTACATGTTCAGGAAGCATTCGTTTTCCCGCAAAAAATTAGAAAAGGTGGCAGATAAAAGCCAGTAGCTCTAAAGTAACAAATTATTGTTACATTCCATTTGATAGTAAGTTTAATAAATTCCGAAACACGGGGCAAGATGACGAGCTCGTCATCTTGCCCCGTGTTTCGGATCGTCATCTTGCCCCAGACTGTCTGTTTAAAAATATTCGCTCTCATTACCATGAAGGAAGGCAATTAATTGACATTTATTCATGGTAATAGGTAGTATTTAAACCAAGTTACTCATAAATGTAAAAGAGAAACGTTATATCTTACCTGTATCTGTAGCACAGCTTATTTACACATGCATAAAAGTTATATCGTGGCAGCAAAAAACAATCAAAGCTTCACAACTAACACAAAAAGGGCGATTTCAGCGTGTCCATACTATTGTTTAATGAAAGGCCAAAAGGAGAGCCAGTAGTGTTCATTTAATGCTGCTACCTGGTGGAATACGGAAAAATTAAGACATTCGTCATCTTGTCCCGGTGTCCCCTATATGATTTTGGAAGATTTGTCTCAAACAATTAATATAAGTATCAGTTGTTGCATTTTTTTAAGGGAAAGTCCAAGTATACCTGGTGGCATGATCTATACTAATATGCAAAGATTTTTTAGGGAGTTGTGATAATATAAACCACCTACACTATCTATTGATAAAAGTTCAAAGAGTTTTTCACATAGGGGAAGTGATTGCATCAGTCCGTATTTTTTCTATGACTTCTTATTAATTTGAGAAGTTTTTCAGTGTTTTACATAATTTTTTATATCAGTAATAATTCTTTTCCAGTAATATTGTGGTGATATTAATTTTAATATTGTAGCTACATCAGCATGACCAAATTTTTCATGCGTTGTTTCCATTAGTTTCACTCGTAGTGCTTTGGGTACAATTATTTTAACTAAACCTTGTCTTTTCACAACAGTCTTTTCACAACTTTCTTAAAATACTTAGGAGCTGATATATTTTCTAAATTTTTAAATGAATTATTTCATTAATATATGATAAAGGTTCTGGGGGAGTATTAATTAAATGATAAGCAATAGGATTTCTTGTTAGCATATCAGCTTTAATATTAGTACTACCTTTCTATTTTTCTACTATTTTATATCAAAATCACACATAGAAGCTTCTAAGAACCATCTAAAAGGTCGACCTGGGGGATTTTTAAAATTTTTAAGCCAATCTAATGCATTATGATCTATATGAACTGTGAAATGAGATCCATGAAGATAGAAATGGAATTTATCTAAACTATCAATTATATATATATATATATATATATATATATCGCTAAGCATTCTAATTCAGTTATTGTGTAATTAATTTTAGAATTTCTCAGTCGCCTCGATCGGATGCTGATTTCCATTGGGTCTTTTTTGCTTGAGAATTGATGCGTATACATAAAGATAACAAGGATAATTTGGATTAAATAAGGCTAAAAATAAGTTCTGAAATTAAACTGTCTTTAAATTTTTGAAGAGACTGTTGACCATTCTGGGGTCCAATTCCAATTTTGATTCTTTTTAAGAAGATTATTTAGTGGCATTCTTAATTTTGCATATTGAGGAATGAATTTATGATAGACATTAATACTACCAATAAATCTTTGTAAATCTTTCACATTTCAAGAAGGTAAGAGTTTTTAAATTGTTTTTACATTTGTATTGTTTGGACTGTATGACCCTTGTTTTATTTCATATCCCAAGAAATCAATTGTATCTTTACCAAATTTACATTTTGAGAATTTTAATTTAATATTTTCTATTTCACAAATTTTAAAATTTTCTTTTAAATGTTTTGCATGCTCTTCAAAACTGATTCTGAAAATACTATTATATCGCCAAAGTAATTTAATGCAAATTTTATTTGATATTTATTTAGAATTTGTTGAATCGTTCTTTGAAAAATAGCTAGGGAATTTTTATATCCAAAAGGCAAGCGATTAAATTGAAAAAGTCCCTAATTTGATGTAAATGTAAGTTTTTCAGTTTCATTATCATCTAATTTAATGTATCAATAGCCACTGCAAAGGTTAATCGTTGAGAAAATTTTTGCATGAGTTAATGTGTCTAAAACTGCATATATTTGGGGAATTGGTTCCGCATCCGATTTTGCGATAGCATTTAACTTTCTATAATCGATACATAATCGTGTTCGAACATTATCCTTTTTAAGGCCAATGTTATAGGGCAGCATAAGAACTATGAGAGGGTTTTATTATTCCTGCTTTCAGCAATGCATCTAGTTTATTTTTATTTTTATTTCCGCTTCAGCTTTAGAAGAAGTTCGATAAGAGCGAGTTGCAATGGGTAATTCTGAGGTAAGTACTATTTTAGGTGAAGTACATTTTATTTCACCCACATCAAATTTATTTTTAGCAAAGACATGTTTATATTTGTCAATAATATCATTAACAATATCATAATTACTGTTAGGAATTATTTCTATATTAAACACATGATCAACTTTTTTAGAGATAATTTTATTATTATTAATTTCAAGACTTTTATTATTTAGTTTATGTTTATTCGTTTCTTTAATAATTTCTTTAGGTTCACCCTTTTTTGAAATTATTTTGCCTCTTTGAAATATCACTCAATAATTAATTCAAAACTACTTATATGCTTATTAGATATGATTACTATGAGGAATTTAATATCTTTAATGATTTCTCCTATTTTCATTGGTAAAGTAATATTTTCACCAACCTTTATTTGTCCATTGATGGTGGATATGTCCGATTCTAGGTGTTCCACACACACACACACATTTTTCTCTCCCATGATTTGTGCTAGTGTCTTTTTACAAATAATATTGACATTTGATTCTGTATCCAATAGAGCCGCATTGTGCTTGAAATTGATGCTCGATTGGATGATCACAAGTTCTCATGTTTGGTAGGATCATACAGCTTTATTTTCTTGCATTCTTTGACTGTGTTGGAAAGTTGGAGCATCCGGTCGTAAATCCGCTGGTCGTTGCTGCGAGACCCGTTGGTTTCTCAGATATATGGCCGGGCCGCTGAGGAGAAAAGGACGGGTGATGATGATATAAATTCTGGGCGATTTGTGGTTAAATTTTTCTTTTCTTGTATGTCCAAAATGTTCATCTCTTCTTTCAGGTCTTGGATATCTTTTGAACTTTTTAATTGCATTTCCACTGCTCTGTCTTCTTTTAATCCTTTTATGATGTAAAATTTTTCAGCTTCTTCTTCCAAGTTGATTCGGGAGGCGATCCTTTGCATTCTGTAGAAGTATTCTATATTAGTCTCTTTTGGTGTTTTTTCTGTTTTTGCTAGTTGAAGATGTATCTCAGTTGGATTCACTTGTGTTCCGAATTCCACCACCAGGTTCAATTTAAAGTCAGTAAAACTTCTTGGTATCGTATTTGACTTGATGAACATTGCTATGGGTCCACTTACTAATTTTGTTAAAAAAATAATTTTTTCCCCCTGTTACTTCGAAATAATTGCATGCATTTTCAAAAGGGTCGAGGAGAAATTTTGAATAAGAATTTCCAGGTTATACTTTTGGAAAAAAAATTGTATATCTTCAAAACGTACTTTAGTTTTGACGATGGTTATATGTTGGGTTGTTTATTCTTCTTCTGTTTTTGTTCTGCTAACTTCTGTAATCTTCTTTTTAATTTGGTCTTCTGCCTTATTTTCCATCTTAAAATTTTGATTATTTCAATTGTTGAATTTGATTATTTGAATGTATTTCTTCTCTGGCTGTTGGAACGGTACTTTTCTTTTCGGGGACAGGAGCGCTTATCTCTCTTTTTTTACAATCAGAACGTTTCTTTCACTCACGGCGGTCCAGCCTCTTCAGTAAAAAGAGATACAATGCTTTCGGGATTCCATAATGTTTCTCTACAGCAATTTTCACAATATTTGGCTGACTTTGGCGACGCCCCCCCCCATTTTTAAAAATTCTTTGGTTTTTTGAGAATATATTTAGGTTTACTTGTTCGAAATCCATTTTCAGGTAAATCCTGCCTACTTTGAGCTGTCGTGTTTCTAGTCAACACCAAGCCATATTATAAAAACAGTTTTAATTCATCGAACCATTTCAGCGTCTGATTTGAGAGAGAAACGGACACGCATTAAGTATAAGTGTCTATGGCCACTTAGACAGATGTTCTAAGTACTCTTCTTATTGAAGAGATTGTGGGGGTGACCTATTTGGCACCCCTCCTTCACCATCTTGCCTACCTAAAGGTGTGGGGGGGGGAACTAAGCATCACTATATACTTCCATAATAACTATTATTTTATTTCTCTTCAAACACGCTTAATCACAAGTGAAGCTACAAAAAGAAACCCTAGGAGTGATATATAAAGCGAGCAATCTCTGATCTCAATGAATAACTCTCAGTAAACACGACTAAGTGAACTAGACAAGGTGAACAAGTGCTAGTGATCCGATAACTAAATCTAATTCAATCTATCTTAGATCCTCTATCTAATAATTTATTATCTTAGCAACTACTTCCTTAATTCGCGCTATATTTATGAAATACTCAATGAAATATTCTAATATTCACACCTACGTATCACCGCAACAGCTCTCCGGCTCATTCTATCTTACATCTACAAAAAACCTAGACTTGTCACATATATATATAGTCACACTAATTTAAATATCAGGGTTTCTTCTTTAAAGACTGTAAATTAACGCAATTGCTGGCCCCAAAGTTTCCCCAAGAGGATTAGTAAAACAATAACGGGTATAGATCCGTCACAAGATATATTTGAGAGTTAAGCATGACATACGAGGTAATGAAAATTAATGGTCAGTGATAAAAGTTCTGTTTAGGGCCATCTTCTGTTCTTCGAAAAAAGTGGATACTAAATTTAATACTTGAAGATGTAACGGAAAGTAAAAGTTAAAAGTTGTTTTGGAGATTTAATTTTAGATCTAATTTACACACACACACACATATATATTATATATATATAATATATGAGTAATGAACATTTTTTAAACAATGAATCTTTTAAAAGATTGAACTTGTAAGATAAAGGAATTAATAATCGAATTATTGCTATATATAGAGAATTGGGTGTTTCCATTCAAAAGATTAAGTTTCCATATATATTTTTTAACACCTAAATTCCATAAAAATCCTGTTAAATTTAGAACAGTAACAAATGGTTTGAAAACTTATATCACTACTGCAGGTAAAATGCTGCATAATGTTATACAAAACTTCATCAATAAGCAATGTAATAAAGCTATAGTTAAAAATAGTAAAGATATTATAGATTTTTTTAAAAATAAAAATATTTATTCAGTTTATAGTTATGACTTTGAAGATCTTTTTAATTCGATTAATATCAATGATATAATTAGGGTAATTTTAGATAATCATAGTAATTATAACCTTAATATTAATTTACAAAAATTTAGAACTCTAATAGATTTAGTTTTAAAAGAAAACTACATTAATTTCAATGGTTCTCTGTACAAACAAACCTAAGGTTTGCCTCAAGGTGGCCCTGCTAGCAATAGTTCGGCTAATTTATATTTACACTTTTATGAAAATTATATTATTAATAATGATTATTACATATTTAGATACATAGATGACCTAATTATTTTTGGTAAAAATAATTTTAACCCCAATATTACTTTTATCGAATATTACTTTTAACTGGATAATTAACAATATTACTTTTTATCGAATTATTTAAAGCTAATTAAAATTAATCGTAATCCAGTTAAAACTAATTACTTGGATGTATCATTGTGTATTAAGGACTATAAATTGCATAGCAATATTTATGATAAAAGCGATGATTTTAATTTTAACATTCTTAAAGTGCCTTACTGGAATTCCAACCTATCTATATCTATATATAGAAATATTATTTTCAATTATATTTATCGAAATAACGTATTAATTAGTGATAAATTTAATTTTTATTTAAATCTTGATAACTTTATTAAACATTGCATGGAACACGGATACCCTCCTAAATTTATAAAAAGTTACCTAACAGTTAAATAAAAATATGTTATTTGTTGTATAGTTTATCGATAGATGGCGCCTCTATCTAAGTAAATTAACAATATTATATTTTATTTAAAATTAATTGTATATGATGGGCGGTACTTTATTTTCTACAAATTTTAATACAAAATAAAGAGCTTTTAAATGTGTATATATATAGTATTAATGTTATTTTATCAAAACTTAATAATTTTATGCGTTACTGTTATTGTCCATAGCCCGGGAATATGTGTTATAGTACGCACATGGTAAGTCTATCTAAGAGTTTTAATTGATTTTTAAAATATTTTAGTAATTATTACAGGCGATAATATTATCGTTTTACATCAATTGATTATGGTTTTATTATAATAATAGTTAAAACTTCTCTAGAAATTTCTTGCTTTCCCTATGGCCCAATATATTGGCAAATTCAGGTGAAGGTTGCTGGCCGAAAAACATTGTTTAACCTGCAATCCTGATTCCTAAGGCCAAGAGTTTGCTATAGTATTTCTATGGCTAAATCTATGCTATCATGACTATAGTTATCTTAGGTATATAACTATTTTTGTATATTTTTGTAATATATATATATATATACATATAATAAAAATATTAAAAGACAAATTGTAATTCCTACAAAGCTAACAATGAATGAAAATGGATCTCAAAAACCTATAAAATCCGCCAAAATATAAGTAGACATTTAAAAAGTTAGTAGACTAAAACGGAAAACTATTATGTTTTCTAGAGCTGTCGCTGAACAGTGAAATAGAGTTAAGCTTGCATTACAATACACACACACACACGCACACACACACACACACACCGCACGCACGCACACACACACAAATATATATATATATATATATATATGGGACGGCGTCTAGGGGAAGGTTCGATTTCTATGTTAAAATAAGCACGCAGAGTTAAAATAACTTAATTTATTAATAACACAACTAAAACATTTACTATTTACAAGGGGTTTTAAATAATTCGAGATAGTACCATACTAATCCCGAAAACACGTACTCTTTCTCAAAACAACGGAGAGACCGATTTTCCTCTGACCTGCCTTTGTTCAAGCTTTGGTGCAACTCTCAGTTTTTCCCTTCTGCCCCCTTTATAAATACATGACCTCATCGTATCGGGCAGCTAAAACTCACGGGGTTTCGATTAGTGGTGCCATCTCTTACAATAAAAATCAAAAGAAGTAAAAGAAAACTTGCACTCCTTTCCTACAAGTTCGGCCATCCTGGGAATCACTGACCTCAGTGATTTTACATAACCATACAACAAAATATTGGCCTCTGCAAAATTAATATTAATCGGAGATAAAAATTCCAATATAGACATTCAAATTTAAAAATAAGGATACAACTCTCAAAAATGAAATATTAATAACAAGAAAACAAAACACATTAATACACACTATGTTCTTTTAAAAAGAATAGAAAACGTTTTTATAAAAATACATCATCATGGTGAGTAAAATTTCAGTAAATCAGCAGATGAATTTGTTATCTTAGGTCCCTCATGATCACCCACTTTCTCTAAATCATATCTATCTCTAGGTTTTACTTTAACTATTCTTATATGGTCCCAAAAACTTAGGCCTTAATTTCAAACCTGTCCCAAATTGTGTTCTCTGAATGACCACCAAGTAACCCATCTGGTAGTTAGGGCCTTCCTGCGCTTCCTGTCATAGGTTCTTTTATTCTCTGCCTGTATCTTCTGGATATTTTTCTTTGCGTCTTGTCGTAATTGGTTCCTCAGTTCTTGAAATTCCTCCATCATTTCGTCCATCAGTAACTCCCTCAGGCGAAGGTCTTCCTTGTTTCTCATGGTGACGCCAATTAATAATTCAAATGGAGACCACTTAGTACTACGATTAAATGTACTATTTAAAATTCTTTGAAGTTGGTCTACGAACTTGAACCACTTGGTAGACTCCTCAATTGACAGCTTGGTCAAAACGGGAATAATAGTTCAGTGTGTTCTCTCGACTTGTTTTGCCCTTTTTAATCTTGCGGTTAGAGTTTCGTTAGTAATTATTGAGACTGGATATCTGTTAAGGGCATCCACATGTTGCATTCTCTGGCCGGAACGATGCACAATTTCATAATCAAACTCTTCCAGCAATAATGCCCATCGCGCTATACGAGTAACCAAATCCTTTTTGTCCATAGTCTTTTGAAACGCTGAGCAATCCGTTATGACTTTGAAATGATTTCCCATAAGGTAGGTACGAAATTTCTTTAAAGCGTTGACAACAGCAAGAACTTCAAGTTCATAGCTGCTATACTTCTCCTCTGCCGGAG
>BMAO01003078.1:0-31233 GCA_019973975.1 Trichonephila clavata | reverse complement strand
GCCAAATAGAACCCTACTCTAGAATGGGGAGAGCGTTAGATAAAAGGTGTAAACTTCTTCTTATGACCTTAACTCATATACATATATTCTATTGCGACAATTAAATAACGAGATTAGTCTTAAAAATTAGCTTTATTGAAAACAATGTACAAATACATTTTTATCATCTTCAACATACTCATTTTCTCTATCAATACATAGCTGCATACAATTTTTTACCGTTCAAAGCAGAGCTGTGGATCGCAAGGTGTCACCATCTTCAATAAGTAGGCAGTTTTTACCTACAACTCTCCTACAGACTGGAAATGTGTTCCTATAAATGCATTTTTCATTTTAAGAAACAGGTATACGTCGTATGGTGTGAGATATGGTTAGTTTGGTGGATGATTGGGCACAGTAATGCTTTCGTCTGACCAGAACTGGTTTAGGGAAAGCACATTGTGCACCGAGGTGTTGCCTTGGTGCAAAATCCGAGTGTTGTTAGCGTGAAGATCTTGCCTTTTTTCCTCATTTTTTCCCTAACTTTTTTCAGAACCTCAATGTAGTATTACTGTTTTACCGTTTTATTTTGGGGTACCCATTCAATCATGATGATGCCATTAATAACGAACAAAAACGATGAGCATCACCTGTTCTTGATGTCACAGACCTAGAGGAACGTTCAGTATCTTCAGCAGCCTTGCGATCTTCCGAAAATGTTTGTGTCATTCAAAAATTTGACTATGTGACGTATATTATCTCCAAACACTCATTTAACAATTTAAACATTCAGTTGGAATCTTTTTTAAAAAAAAATATCACAAGGAATTTCACGGCTGAATTTTTACGTTTATTATGTCCGCGGCACTTCGACACAGCAACTTCTTTCTCAAACAAGTATAAAAAACGAACTGAATTAGATAGAGGGATGGAATAAAGTGCCATCAGAACTGAAAGGATCAAGGTCAACTATATTGCATTCCCACTCCTTCATACCAAGCCTAAAGGCTAGGGCGTGCGCAGTCCGGGAATTTAAGTGTCACCACCCTGTATGTACTCATTTACTTCAGATGACTATCAAATTGCATATCATCTCTTATTGATTTTTATTAGTGTTGGTGTGTTATAATTGTAAATATCAAAGTGTGACACACATGAAAAAATATGATGTATTAAAAAAGTGATATAATTATTAAATGTTTATAATAGATGCATTTGATTTTTGAAAATTAAAATTATATATATATATATATATATGTTTAATAAACACACTGTTCAAGGAAAAGCTGTTGAAACAGATAACTGTTTTTAAAAAAATGCAGTGCAGTTCAATATTGAATGCGCATTTTGTCGGGCCCCTAAGGTTTCAGGAGTAGTTTGATACTCCGAAAGAACAACCATTGCTTTTAAAAATCATAAATTTTATTTGGTTCCATCAATTTACTATCAATTAAGATTATAAACCGAGTCAGCAAACAAAATTAATTGCCTATCTTTAATTCGTATAAAAGAAATATTTAAGCATTGAAATAAAGGGTGATTCAATGGAAGAGCACTTGTCAGATCTCTCCTGGGCCAATTAACCCTCACTACTCGCGCAGGGTGTGTCATATCCACTGTCTAACACTTTTTCAACGCTCCTTCTAAACCTTTTTTGGAAAATGGACAGTTTCTCGTGTAACTGACTTTAAGGTCATATCCTTCGAGGGGGTTTAACTTGTAGGCGAATTCTAAATATATATTTTCGGTTATCACCTCTTCGGGTATGTCATACCCTGCGCTTGATCACCGTTACAGTTCTGAATGCATGATCATGTGTTTTAAATCTTCCTTATGCTATGGCGTATTATTGTAGTTATGATGAAGAAGTGTGATATTTAAGTAATTTAATATATACAGTATTTAATAGACATAGTAGACAATATTTTCAGATGAAGAAATTCGTGGGTATGATGAAGAAAAATCAAAAGATGAAGAGTATAACAGCATGTATGATTCCTCAACTGAAATCGATCCAGATTTAGAAAAGGGAGACACTGTTGGAAAAAAAATGTTTTATATTTAGAGACACAAAAACATTTGAGAAGAACTTAATTTTAAAGGAGGTAACTGGTACACATCTTTTCCACTTTCAGATGAACTTTTGAGGGGGGAAAAACTATTGCTGGAACAAAATATGAGGGAAAAAAAGGAAATTCCAAAATTTTTAAATTTAAAGAATAAATAAGTTTACTCCTATATGTTTAGTTTAAAAAAGGTACAGATTTAAAAAAAATTAAAATCCAGTGAAAACATCGCACTTACTCACGACGCCATTAAAGGAGTGTATAAACAATCCACTGAATGCCCTTACAAAAAGAAGAGAAGAACTAAATTTACGTGGGAAAATGTAATAAACATGTTGTACTTCTTACTTTTCTTTTTTTTAAACCTTTGTATGCAATTTTTACGGTAAAAACACAATGTAAACACCCTTGGGTATAACACAACCTGCGCGAAATCTTTAGGTCGTTTTTTTCACGCGAGTGATGCCGGGTTAAGGCTTCACTAAGGCTTCCAGAAAATGTCTTCGTTAATCTGACTTCAATACCAACGTAATGCTTAACACTAACACTCACTTTTCTAGGGTTTATAAATACCACTCAATTTAGCATAAAATCAAGTTATCTCTACGGAAGGTGGTCTTAAACTCAAACAACAGTTAAAGAAGTATTTCCCCAAGAAGATTAATGAAATAGCTGGAATGGGGCCCGTCATAAATTTACCAATGTTTATGAAATTAATTGAATATATTAGGATATAAAACTGTAATTTTATAAAATATAAACCAATGAAAAAAATTCATAATGGTCAAACGATAAATGCAATCACGTGTTCTCCATTCGATGCTAAATTAGCACTGGCATTAGAATTGTACTTGTTATTCCAATAGTAAAATTTAGGAAATATTTAATAATTGTATTAAGATATTAAAATGTTAAAAATCTTAAAAATGTTTTTAATTTTTTTTAAATTCACATTTTACGCGTATTTTTAAATTAAGTGTATTTTGTTTACGTATGTGCCTTATTATTGTTTCAAATATTATTTTTTAAGACTAAGTTTCCGTAAAAAGCAAAAGTTGGCAACATTGAAACACTTAAGCTAATTGTATGGAAACGTGTGAATGCAGTTATCATGTGACTATGACATCACAGGAATTTATGAACTGATTGGATGAAAACACGTGATTACAGTCAGCATGGGACTATAGTGTCACATAAATTTAGCCTTGTATGAATAATTTATCATAACCTTTTCAAAGTTCGAAACCTTATTACTATAAAATCCGGCGTAAGTGCGCACTGCTATATAACGCGAACCTATACTTTTAACCGGCAATTTTTAATTTTTAAGTGTATTCGCCATAAACGCGTCCCCTTTTTTTGCGAAGAAACCTGCAATGTTCTTATGTTTTGAAGTCATTCATTCGTGGTATTATTCCAAACTTTTGAAAAAAAAATTGACTAACTGGAATTATATATACAGTCCTATAAGTTCATACGGAATGTTATTTCTTTTTCTTTATATACGTAGAAGTTTAATTTTTTTACTAGGCTCATCTTTTCTATTATTTTTAAAACCCTCCTTTTTATACCCGGCATATAACGTGCACCCTTAAATTTTGAGCTCATATTTTGTGTTAAAAGTACGCGTTATATGCAGGATTTTACAGTAATTCGTAAAAATATAATAATTGTTTTACTAATACTTAACATATGTATAATTAAATCAAAATAACTAAAGAAATTCAATGAGTGAATATAATTTAGATTCAAAAACAAAAGTTAAATAAATTAAATATATTTAAGTTAAATTTAAAGCATTATTTTTATTTAATGTCAATTTCATACTTACCGAAGTAGGAATTCTAACTTCCCACCATAATTTAAAGAATTCTAATTAATAAAACTTATGTACTTCTATTGTCATAAAGTAAATGTGTGTGTGTAAATATGTTTAAATTTCCCTTCCAAAAATAACTGGAGCTTAGATACTTAAAAGTGCATTGGTTTCATCCACATAACTAATCGATAAAAATGATTAATGGTGTCAAAGTATGCCTCTAAATGAAAAAAAAACTCCCTATCCGAGACGTGTTCCAAAATATATGTAATATAAAATTTACATTAAAGGCGACTTGGAAAAAGATATAAGGGTTGGGAATTAATTTTTCATCTCCAACGCCATTTATAATTTCTCTGAAAGGCAAAACGTGTGGCTTAAAGATGCGAGAAATTGAATAGATAATATCAATTTTTAAAATATATTTTCCAAAAACGTATGTGGTTCTAACGTGATAAAATGTTTAAATTCTGTTAAATGAATATTACTTTAGGATCTTTTTTAAATGAATAATTTGATGACAAAATTTTTTAAAAGCTATAAATGTTTTACTTATTTATTTATTTTTGCAAGTCAAAATGTATTAGCGTTTTAGAATGGCCTGAAAAAGAAGAATAAATCTCTTTAAAATTAGAATTATGTGATTAACCTTAAAACGCGTGCGCGTTCTTACTTTATTTATTAATAAATTAAATATTGATGACGCGCGCGAGTTTGAGTATAATTATTTAACACAAAAAATATCTTTTTTTAAAAGTAACAAAACAAATTTTTTATATCAGGAGACTTAAAATAAATCATGTTATTTTGTAGTTAAATTTATATTTTAAACATAATCTGATCGTTATTGTAATATATGAAGATCATTATTGTAAATAATATGCCTTAACGTAGAAGCTCCTTTAAAATAATGATACAAGCATAAGACACGTTATTTTTTTATTTTTTAATTTTTAATATTAATGAACAAGGCATAAACTACTTTTGTGTTCAATTCATGTAATAGCTGTATAACGATTACTTCAAATTAAAATTTTTATCCACAGTTTGCTTCTATTAAAGGAATTTTTTTGGTGGAAATTTCTTAGTTAAAATATAAATTCAAGATTCAAAAATTAAATAGAAAGAAAGTTTTTTAATTTTTAGCAAATGGATGCTTTATACTTTTTTTAGATTATTCAAAATTATCTCAATGTTTTGCAACTGAATAAAATGATTTTCCGTTCAATTATTGTGTTTGTTGTATTAAATTGTGTGTGTATTAGATAATTTTTCAAATGTGCCTATTCAACAATATTAAACTTAATTTTCAGGAATGCGTTACGATTGTGATAAGAATTTCTCTAATATTTCTCATTACAATAAAGTATTAAAAAAACATAGTAATACAAATACAATCTACATTGGGACAAATTCAAAGTTTACGAATGCGAATAGTCACTCGCAAGCTTTTTCTTATCTGTTATTTCGCTACATCGTTCGTTAAACAGGTTGGAGACATCCATTTAGAGCTTCTTGGTCGAATAATCAGCATAGAATTTACTAGGCTTTTCTAGATCACATTTTATCGAATTCAATTCCCCAAATATGCTTAAAAATGGTGCCACAAAGTTTTAAAAAATACAAAATACAAATGAAAAAAATATTTGCAGTTTAATTTATACAGCAATTAATTCAGAAACTTTAAAATTATTCTGAGTTTTTCGTTCTACTTAACTGTACGTAAAAACTTCTTAAAAAGAAAAAAAAGGAAGTAAAATGTATATATAGAATAGACCAATAAAATAAAATATTACTCACCAGAAAAATTATCTTTCCCAAAGAGAAGGAACATATTGAAATCCCAAACTGAAGCCTGCTAAACACAAAAGCAAATATTTATTTTAAAGGCTAAATGTTCCGAACACATTGAGTTTTAGTTCAAATTGATCAAAGAAAGAGGATAAATAGAACTTCAAAAATAAAAAGAATATGTGGAACTTTTACTGGGGAAAACATATACTTTTATCATCTTTGAGATGAATGTTCTTTTTTTTTAAAACGTATAATCTTGTATACAATATCATTTCATTTCTTTGCCGTTCTTGGTTTTTTTTCAAATAAAGCTCGTTTCATCAAATTTTTCCGTAACATTTTGTTGTAGTATCACGAGTTCAAATTAGATAAAAAGGACTTTTATTTTTTTTAAGATAATCAAACAAAATTCTTTGATTATGTTCATTTTTTATGTTATTCATTTTTATTGAAGTGGAACATTTTAAATAGAGTAACTTTTTTTTATTTAAAAACTAATTTCGTTTTATTGGTATTCTGAGTAAAAGCATTTTTAAAAAAATATTTTTATCTTAAATTAGTTTCGGCTAAAAAAATTCAATGTGGATCAATAGAATAACGAAGTCATCTTTGTAATTCTAAAATACATGATTATACATTTTAATAATTTGAGTGATAGATAATTAAAGCTATTATATCATTTGAGTGAGAAATAATTTTGAATTGTAATGATATTTTTATCTTCATGTAATTTTATTATAGAATGCGCACAATAAAACAATTTGTTTGGAATATCAAAATTATTAAAATACATTTAAAAAATTGCTTTAACATATACTACTTAATTATACTATTTCCCTCACATAAAATAATTTTTTTTTAAACTTATATCTTTTTTCTTTTTTTTTTTAATTAAAAAATAAGAGCTTTCATGGCTTAATATTAAACTTTCAAGAACTTCTATATAAAACGATAATTATCCAGGAAGATTTCTGTTTAGTGAGATCTTTTATGTATATTTTACATAACACATATAATTATTACTAATTAGCTTAATCTGACTTACAACAACCTTCAAGAAATATTATGTATTTTTTCATGTTATTTTTCTGAAAATTTATCTTACTTGTTTGAAAGCAAATTGCAAAGGCATGTATTAATTCCTTAATTTATTATTTTATTCTTATTAAAAGGCATAACATTTTAAAATTTTTTTAATTTCTTCAAGCATTGAATTCTTAAAAGGGAGTATTTTTTCTTTGGGAAGTTTTGAAAAGTTTGCATTGGCAAAAGTAAGACAATATCATTTTTCAGAAAACTAAATGGGATGCAATTTAAAAACTAGAATTAAGTGGAGTTAAAATAATTACAACAAACTTATGTTTTGAAGCATAAAGCACTCTGTCATTATCGATTTCTTTAAAAGAAGCTAATTCTTCTGATATGTTCAAAACTGCTTCTTAAGTCTTTATTTTATCAAATACATATGCAAAGATAAAAACTTTAGAAATATGTGAAGAAGGAGCTTTATAAGTTGTAAATTTCCTTTTAAAGACATGTGAGCAAATAACACTAAGTCCTAAACCAGGGGTCGGCAACTTTTTGCACGCATCCTACACGTGACACGTGGTACAATTCTTAGTGGCACCCTTTACTACTCTACAAGTTTGTCAATTTTTGAGTGGATAGAAGTTAAGTTTGTAACAGATCTTTTTTGACAAACACCTTTAAAATAATGGACATTCACAGAATTACGAAGAAAATCTGAAAAAAAATTCTAAAGATAAATTTACAGCTATTTTGTAAATTATTGAATGTCATTGTTGAAGAGATTTAATTGTTTGAAGAGGGGAAATTGAATGTACTCTACTTGAAAATACTACACTGTAGTATTTTCAAATAAATAGAATAATAAATAATATTTTTAAAAAATAAAAAAAATTACATTTCCAAAATTTTTTTTAAAAATTTCAATATTTTCAATGTTTTGAAATACAAAAGATGAATTATTCTTAAATTAGTACGGTTTAAAGAGTGATACATTTTATAATTCTATAAAGTTTTACACATCAAAGGTTATTATTAAAAGCTTTTATTTAACTTACAATGTATGTAATTTGTTCGGGTGGAATCTTGCAACTCAATTTTGAAGCTGATACTTCATCGCATTGAGCTGAAATTTTGTATACACGTTTAGTTTGGATGACAATGCATGTTTTGACCATTTATATTCTGATACTGCAATTAATTAAGAAGATATTTCATTAAAAACGTTTTGGGCGCCAACTTCGATATGTCTGTATTGTTGTAATAATATTATTGTTACAACAATGACAAAAGTTGGCGTCAAAAATCGGTTTTCAGCCAAACTAAAATTTCATAGCGTTGCGCTATTAATTGTATTAATTAACTTTGTCTAAAAAATAATTACATTCCTACAACGTAAAAATAATCTAATTTCTACAACGCATGCAATTTTTTTACAAAATTTCTATCTTTCCTTGGATTTAAATTGAAAACAAAAAAAAGTAGAGTTATTTTATTAAAAGCTTTTATTTAACTTACAATGTATGTAATTTGTTCGGGTGGAATCTTGCAACTCAATTTTGAAGTTGATATCTTCATCCTATTGAGCTAAAATTTTGTATACACGTTTAGTTTGGGTGACAATGCATGTTTTGACCATTTATATTCCGATATTGTAATTAATTAAAAAGATATTAATTAAAAACGTTAAACTAGTTTTGGACGCCAACTTCGATATGTCAGCATTGTTGTAATAATGTTATTGTTACAACAATGACAAAAGTTGGCGTCGAAAATCGGTTTTCAGCCAAACTGGAATTTCATAACGTTGCGCTAATGACTGTATTAATTAACTTTGTCTAAAAATAATTACATTTCTACAACGTAAAAATAATCTAATTTCTGCAACGTATGCAATTTGTTTAGAAATTTCTATCTATTTTCTTCGATTTAAATTCAAAACAAAAAATAGTAGAGCTATTTTTCAAGTAGATTGGTACATTGTATACCTTTCTCAACGCTGCAAAGTTAAACTGAGAGGGAGCATTGTAGAAATTTTTTAAAAATTTATCTAACTTTAATCTATGAAACTCAGTCAAAAAACAATTACAGAATCGGAAAGATCATTTATTTCGTCCCGATAAGGTATAATGTTTTTTACGAAATAATAATATTTGTATTTCTTACGATTTTATTTAAATAAATCAAAATCGATGCGGTTTTATGAAAAATAATGTCTAAATCGTTGCGCATGAATTTTTTGTTTTGTTTAAATGAATGGACATTCTGTACTAAAACAGCTCATGCTTTGCTTTTTTAGAATTAATCATTTAAAAAATAAAATGCTGAAAACTTTTTTTTTTACGATTTTTTAAGAAATACTCAATTAACTTCGTCATTTATGAAGAAAATCTCATGAAACTTTTTTTTCGTGTGTAGGACAATATTACCCAAGATCTGTACGAAGATTGAAAAAATTGCTTAAAAATTACGGTTTTCAGAAAAAATTGTGTTTTTCGTCTAGTTCCCTTTTTGCGATAATTCATTTAGCTAACTGTTCGAAAATACCGGCAAACACCTAGCAACAATGATGCATTGAATGAGATGAGCATACTGAGAAACCTGTCCAGTGATAACCAAAAAGTGAAAAATAAATTAAAAGTAAAAAAGCTTTTTTAAAACAAGCTTTTATTTAAACGCGCTAAAAAGAATAAAATAAATTTTTCTTTAAAACTTTTTTTACTATCAACTTTTTCCGTCATTACACAATTTTTATGATATAAAAGCTTGTCGCGAGATTTACCTCTGCAGATAAACAAGTGAATTAAATAACTTTATCTGATTGATTTTAATTTTTAAAAATTTCAAACTAAGTAAATAAGAGTACTTTAATCTCGCGACGAGCTTTTATATCATATAAATTATGTAATGACGGAAAAAGTTGATAGTAAAAAAAGTTTTAAAGAAAAGTTTATTTTATTCTTTTTATAGCGCGTTTAAATAAAAGCTTGTTTTAAAAAAACTTTTTTACTTTTAATTTATTTTTTACTATGATATTGTATTATTCTTTTTACTGTTTATATTCGTACAATATTTACTCATACATTTTGAATTATATATCGATACTGATTTCGTATTACCAAACGATATTTTATATTCAGAGTATGGCAACATGCTAAAATAGTTCTTAGACTAGATTTTATTCCGAATAATGTATGAAGTCTTTTGGCATTGAAAAATAACAAAATGAGATTTTAAGACAATTTTTTACTAAGATATATTATTTAGTGTCTCTTCTCCAAGTTAAAAATAAAGAGGGCCCAAACTACAGCTTTATTTATAATAGTTAATTAAATAATGAGATTTCATCGTCTGTATTTTCATTTAGATATACTTCACATTTCCACTCTCTAATGCATTAGCAAACTGAGTTAATAGGTTTATGATGTTGCGTGTGCATGGGTTTGTGACTGAATTTCGGATATTACATTATAAGATACATCATTCACTACAAACAGAATGATATAACAGAATTTATGCATGTTTTTTACGTGTGTTTGGTTTCATGGTCCCTGTAACTGATATACAGTCACTCAAAAAAAGTATTGGGATATTTGGCATGCATAATTGTAAAGCATTTATAAAAATATTTATTGCATTAAAACGAAAACAAAATGAATTAAGAAATATTTTAACATTTGTGTACAGTATATAAGGAAAAAATAATTTTGTATTATGGAATAAAATTTGATCTAGCTTTTCAAATATAATTAATTTAAAGGCAAACTGGAGTCAAAAAAGTATTGGGACACTTTGAAATGAGAAATTTAACAAATATACAGCGCATCAATAGAATTTAAGTTCACGCCACTTTTTTTGGGGGCTAGAAGTTTAAACAGATAAACGTTTCAACTGATAAGATTATTTACATGAAAAAATGGGGAGAAACAAACATAAATGAGTAGGTGTGCAAAATCTCGTAATAAGTCATTGGAAAGAGGTGAAATCAGTTCGATGTGTAGGAAAAAATATTGAAATTGAGTAGGTCTACCTGTTTTTAACATCATTGACAGGTTCAAGAAAAGAAATAGTGTTGAAAACAAGCAAAATCAGGGCATCCAAAAATATTTAATGAACGTGAAAAGAGGTGGATTGTGAGACAAGTACACATTAATCCAAGAACTAGATGCAATATAAATTAAAAATAAAAAAACCTTTTTAAAAACAAGCTTTTATTTAAACGCGCTAAAAAGAATAAAATAAATTTTTCTTTAAAACTTTTTTTACTATCAACTTATAACGTCATTACACAATTTATATGATATAAAAGCTCGTCGCAGAGATTAAAGTACTCTTATTTACTTAGCTTGAAATTTTTAAAAATTAAAATCAATCAGATCAAGTTTTGTAATTACTTGTTTATCTGCAGAGGTAAATCTCGCGACAAGCTTTTATATCATATAAATTGTGTAATGACGTTATAAGTTGATAGTAAAAAAAGTTTTAAAGAAAATTTATTTTATTCTTTTTAGCGCGTTTAAATAAAAGCTTGTTTTTAAAAAGTTTTTTACTTTTAATTTATTTTAGAAAATAGCATGCGCGCAACGCAAAAATTACTTAATATTTATTAGAAAATTATTTTTTATTTGCACATGCTTATAATTTTAAAAATTATGAGTACATTTCAAACATTTTGTACTTTTTGGAAACCATAATCTTTTTCAAGTAATGTGTATGAGATTCGAATTATTTAATTTAAATTTAAAAGAAATATACCTGCTTGTTTTTTCACCCCTGAGACCTTATATGTATGACCCTTATATGTTAAGAAATTAAATGATGCAAAATCAAAACATAATAAAATTTTAAATCTATTTTATTGAACTTCATTCTCTAACGCTGCATGCATTATCGTGGGAATCGAATTGCTTAAAAAAAATGTCTTACTGCTTGGCATGCTAAGTCATATCGGTACATTGATTTGGCGCGCCACAGTTAAAAGTTTGCCACCCCCTGTGTTCTAAGCTAATGCAGCTCTGTATGAAAATTAATTATTAATTTTTTACTTACATTCAATATATACATTTATAACTGCACAGTTACTGACCTGTCAGAAGGAGAGCTGTAAAGAAAGGGAGGAAGTCATGGCTCATGGACGGGAATAGTCTCTATACCAATTCCTTGCCCAAACTAGGGAAGATAAGTTGTAACGACTAAGTGTCAAGTGTTCATGAATGGAACTCCAAAAAAATCATCCATGGATGAGACTATAACTATATATACTTTCTAATTGAACGAAAAGTCATATAGACACGTATTCGTATACAGATACATTCGCTCTGAAATTGCTTGTTTCGCCAGAATTTGGAAAATATTCTGTTGCTTTTTGTCATTCTCGGGAAAGTGTAAGCATTACTTTTGTGCAGAACAGATTCCTTCTTTACTATTCAAATAATTTATAATTCTATTTATGTTAAGCAGCACAATCTTCCTTCGAGGTAAACTTGAAAAAAGTAGGATTTTTTTACACGTATTCGTTTTATATGATTAAGGTAATATTGAACAAACAGAAAAAATATTTATTTGTCTGCTGTATACCAGAATGCAAATGCTATAAAAGGAAAGGGTAAATTGTCTATTAAAATAGAACACTAGAAAAATACTATGTACAAAACATTTAAGTTCCTATATATTTTTATGAGGAGCAGATATCAGATGGTAAAAATTGTGAAACCCTCTAAGACCATAAATAATATTGCTGTATTGTTTTAAAAATATAATCAAATTATTATTTGATTCCTTTTTAAAGTTATTTTCATTTCTTTCCAGGTTGAAAAGGAACAGTCAAGGCATTAGCTTGAACAAACTACATCTAAGTCATGACGGCTTTAAACAATATCGTACATGATGCATCATACCACAAAATAAAATCGGAAGTCCTTATAGAACTTCCAGATCCGAAGCCAATCAGTGATAATTGCACAATTATCATGAACGGACATCACAACTACGGAATGAGTGAGGAAAAAGAATCCTGTGTTTTAGAAGAGATAGAAGAAGAGGTACAACCCTTTCTAAATCACATCTCACCAAACCACCACAAATCTACGAAAAATTCGAAAACAGACTCTTCACCCAACGCCTTCCCTTTAAAGGAACCGTTCGCAGCATCTAGTGCTGACGAAGATAGTGATGTCGGTGTTGAACCAGAGAGCTCCACTCATCTTCTCCAAGACCAGGAACAGATCGACCTAAGTCCTAACTGTCTTAGGAACAAAGCCAAATTACCTACTTTCAAATCTTCGCCAAGCAAAAAGCAAACCAATCACGATCCACATTCCCATATTCAGCATCGTCCATTAGGTGCACCACAAGACACAACTCAAGATCCCTATATTCACGTCAAGAGATATTGGCCATTTTCAAGTCTGGCATGTTTGCTGTTCAGTCTGTCTCTCGTCCTTTTAATATCGGCTTGTTTAGTGGCCGGTCTGTATTTCGCCCTTTCCAGAAACTGTCCTCCCACCAATCAGTGGTGGCAAGGAGCTGTCATTTACGAAATCTTCCCAGCTTCGTTCCAAGACACCGATGGTGATGGGTTTGGTGATATGAAAGGTTTAATCGAGCGTTTGGACTACATTCAGAATTTGAGCGTGGACATTGTTCGTTTAAATTCGATTTTTAGTGCTCTGGATTATCCATTGGAGTATGAACACGTCATTGATTTCGCTAACATTGATCCACACCTTGGAAGACTTGAAGATTTCCAAGAAATGATAAGGGAGCTTCATGACCGTGGCATGCATGTGATTCTTGACATGAATCCAACTGTAACGAGTGATCAACATTCATGGGCAGCTCATTGGCTTTTACATATACCAGGTCCATATCAGCATTTCTACATCAATGTAACGGAAGAAGAGGTAAGACAAAGAACACTTAACTGGCAATTTAATTTATTCTTATTAAACATTTTGTATTATATATATAAGCATTTGCAAATTTCATTTAAATTTTATTTATACTTTCCCGAAGTTTTCATATAATGCTTATAAAAAAAAGTGCTATCAAATAAAAAATGTTTTATATGCCAAATAAAAAAAATATTTAAAAAATAACTTTCTACTTCTAATTATACTTTCAAAACTGTAATCACAAATCAGTTTGATTTCCGGTTCATTTTTGACACGTTTGAGTTTTTTGTACCTTCTTGTTTTTATGCTTATTATAAGCAATGGAATTTAGACTGTAAGCATGTTTAATGATATATAATGTTCTAAGTTGAGGACACTCGTTGTGGATAAATAAAAACAATCTTGTTATCTCGGAAATCCACAAGTAAATTACTAAACACATCAAAAGAGTTTTCATATAGTAAAACTATTATTTAAAGCGCAGTTTGTGTGTGCTGTCAGATTTAAGAAAATTTATAACCTTCTTTTTTCTAATCCTGAGCCCAACTAAAGTCACTTTGCCCTTTTAAATCTTACTGTTATGATAACTCATCATTTTCAGCGATTTTTCAAATAGAAACCGCACACTGAAATATGATTTCATTTCTATTGTAAAAAATTGTTGAAATAAAGTTTATTTTTACACATGAGTTGCAAAATTACACAGCGTTTGAGTGTATTTGCTCATATTTACGTTAGTTTACAGAAAAGCATAAATACAATTCCTAAAAATACACGTACACACATATATATACGTATATTTAATGACGTTAAATGTAAAATTTCAACACATTTCAAGCAAAACTATTTTATAAGGAACTTTATCTTTAGAAAATAATAATTCTAAATATAATTTTTGAATTGTTTTACAAACATGAGTTAAAATGTTTTCTGCAAGTATCACTTCGATGTACACTGTCCCTTCTCACAAGCTGTATAGATAAAAATACTTCTATCTGATCATTAATAAAACAGCATTTACATATTAAATATAAATTTATTTTAACACTTTTCTTTCTAAACTAAGAATTTTTTTAAAAGAGGACCACTTTTCACCACTTTTTTTAAAATTTTGTTTGTAGACTTGTTTATGTGTATTCTTAAAAGCAGCGATATGTATGGAATTTTTAATCAAGAGAAGTGTTTGAAAATATTTAAAAAATACAATATTCTTTAAAAGAAATTGTTTTCTAAAAATGTTAGGAAGTTTCAAGGGGATTTTTAAAAATTTAAAAATAAAAATATGTATGATCAATTTTTTAATATTAAATTTAATTACTGATAATAAAGTATATAAATACTTTCAACATTTTTGTATCTCGAACAAAATTATTAAATGTTGCACTAATTTAAATTTCAAAAATCAATAGACTCAATATAGCTGAATTTGAAAAGACAATTATTTTTTGGTAAAAGTTCTCAGGTAAGCAAATAATAAAATCTTAAAATCAAATGAAATGTTGATAACGGCTTTTAACGTATTTAATAGAAATATGTATTCTCATAAAGAAGTTGAGCTCCTCTTCATGCTATATAATTTATTTTTTTTAATAATTCCATCAAGCGTTATTTTATAAGTAAAAGTTAAATAGCGTTAAATTAATTAACATTTTGCAGATATTTTTTTAATTTAAAAAAATAGCAAAATTTCATAAAATAATTTTAGTGTAGTAGAAACTTATTAAATTTCTTTCTTTACAATTTTTTTTTATTTCATGCTTTTTGGAATGTTTTTTTCAGAATAAAAAATAAATTAAGCATAACATAATAAAAAAAAACATTATTTTCAGAAATAAATTAGCAACTTTATTTTTACTCATATTGTGTGTAATCATGAAGTCAGTATTTTCTCTTTCTCTCTCTATATTATATATATTTATATGTATGTATACAGGTTGATTCTGAATTCATGGTACTAACTTTAAGGGTAGGTTCAAGGCATTCTAACAATCATTTATTGTATAGGAATGCATGGGTGCAAGTGACGTGGTGAGGCACAATCACAATAAATAAGAGAAGAAAGGAAAGACAAAGTGTTTATTGAAAGCGTCGTTGACAAATATAATGTTTACAATAACTGTTCGCAACTGTTCAGTACATGAGCTATGAAGTCCAGCTGCAGTACACATTTCTGCACCACCGGCTGCCAGTCGAAGATAGTCTACCGGATTCAAAGTTTGCACTCACTGATAATAAATAGAATAGGTGTAAGCAATTTTCGTTTAACATTCTAAAACGTTCGGATGACTTGCACTTACGTGATAAGCAACAGCTTTTGTGTTTGACTCCAGGTTATTACCCACAACGTTTAAGATGCTTCCTTGCAGGCTTGGACTGGGTACAGCATTCCGTCGACCAATATCATGTCTGGTGTCGTGGAAAGAACGAGTTTCACGAAGAACGATGTAACCGTTGAAAAATTATGTCATCCGGTATTCATCGATCGGGAAAAAGCGCGTGATACATTCGTAGTGTAGCTCTGCCGTTACCATTTGCATGGACGTACAAGTATTGCACGTCTGCATTTTTGGCATACTTAAAGCCTCCCATCGTAGATGTCAGCACAATTGCGAATGGCACTTTCTCCTACTGAGATGCATCGTGTTGAACGGTGGCTAGACATCTGCTGACCCCTACCGGTAACGCATCCAACCGATAACACAATTTCTCTTTTCTTTTATTTTCTCTGTTTGCACCTCACCACGTCACTTGAGCCCATATATTCCTAGATAATAAATGATTCTTACTATTTCCTGTACCAACCCTTAAGTATATTCCATAAATTCGGGAGCACCCTGTATATATATATATATATAATATTCGACCCTCCTCGATATTGAAAATAATATCAATATAATTCAGAATTGCGGTAGTTTTAAAGACATTCTTGGCTAAAAATGTATGAGCTTCAGATTGGCAATTTTCCAAATACTTTCCAAGTATTGCTATTTGCTTATCTTTTTAAAAAAACTGCTACGAAGAATAATAAATTTAAATTACCTTTAAGAATTAGCATTCTAAATAAATGTAGCGGTTGTTTTTCTTAATTAAATTACTTCGCAGTAAAAGTATAATTTGCTGATACACATGAGAATTATTTTCTTCCTATGTTGAAATTATTAGGTAGCTTCTAATTAAGCATTTTAATAGTGTTTCAGTTGGATAAAAAAAATTAGTGTTGATTTTCTATGAAATCACGTTTCAAAATTACATAGTTATAATTAAATATTCTAGTTACTTCTTTGTAGCTCATTACAACACAGAATAACAACTCGTTCAAAAACTTAATGTGCGAGAGAATAAGATATTAGGGATTCTTCTTTAAAAAACCTCTCTTCATTAAAGAAAGTTTGTTTCAATAATTAAGTTTATTGTTATATATTTGTATGTGTTGATTAAAAAGTAATAGAAAAGAAAGAGAGGAGACTAACAAAGGTGTTCACAGTAAACCAGTATGTGAGTGCATAATAAGCGGGATAAAGGGTATAAATTCCATATGATTAAATAACCTAGTTACAATTCTTGTATAAACTATCGACTGCATTGAATTACTAATAGACGTATTTCTTTTGAGACACGAGATAAGGACTTCTCTGACATTGAATATTACTTTTCTTTCAGATTGTATTTTATAGAATATCTCGTCATTATATTATTCGATATAATTAAAAGCATTTATTTTTCCTTCCTCATTGAAAGAATACATCCTTATATATGAGCCGAAATATAGCATCTGAATATAGAAAAATGATACTTACTTGCAATTAGATTATAATTTATGTGTATTATTAACTATTTACAGCTAGTTTCATGTAATTCAGTTACAATGCAATGGTAAATAAAACTGTTTTGCAATACTCTGACGACATTATTTGTTCCAAATATGGTAGATACTGAACAGTTTGCAGTAGTTTTTCCGAAGGGTGTATTTATAATTGTGATGATCTAATATTTTATATACGTATATAAAGGAGGAAAGGTATCTCTCTCACTCACTCATCACAATATCTCGGAACTATTAAATCTACAGACTACAGCATGCGCGTGTGTTCGTTTCATGGAGTAGAGATCACCAAAAACCGATTTTACGAAATCGACTCCCTTGTTCCGATGTGGAGGATAAAGAAACATTATAAATAATTATTACCATTATTAAACTATTAGACATACAATCTTGAAATCTGATTAGCAAATTCCTTTCATAGAGTAGATATCGCTACAAAATGGGTTTAGTGAAAATCGATCTACAAGTATCGCGAGGGATTAAGGGTGTTGTAGACAAAAGATAATTCCGTTTTAGAATTATTAGACCTACAGACTTAAAAATTTAGCTTACATGTATCTTTCATGGAGTAGAGGTCAATAAGGAAGAGTCTTACGAAATTCGACCCCTAGGGGGCTTTTAGGCGTTAAGTGTTATTATAGATAGATATTTACGTGTTTAAGGCGACACGGTACCATCTTTACAATTTTTTTTTAATATTTAACATTTGGTTTAATTGTATTTTATAAAGGTTAATATTTATAATACTCCATACAAAAAAATTTTTATTTCTTGCAAAATGTTTGTAAAATTAAAATTTTTAAACATTTTTTAAATCCTAAGGCTTTTTTAATATGTTCTTTCTTTCAAATTTTTTCCAAGTACCTTATAATATACTACATAAACGCGCATCGGTGTTTTTCTGCTGCTGCTCTTTAATTTTTTATTAATTTTCTTATTGTTAAACTTCAAAAATTCTCTAAAAAACATTAATTTTGATTTTGAAATTTTTAGAAACAGTACTAACATGTTAGAGCTAATTCCATGCACAGTTTTACAAAACATACATTCCAGAACATGTATACAAAGTTTCAAATCCTTATTCAATTATCAAAAAAGCCTTAGGGTTTTGAATAACAGTATATGTATAAAAATTCAACATGGAGAAAAATGAGTTTAAAGTTTCATTCCTTGAATAGCATGATAAAAAATTCCTCATAATCTGAAACTTTTATGGAATGTTAATTAGTTTGTTTCAAACAGCTTAACATAACATTTTTAAAAATTTACACGAATAAAAGAATATACTTGTATAATGAATATATAAAAGAAAACAAACAAAAAGTCAATATTTCATAAAACATTACTTAACAATTTTTTTAAAAATTAAACACACACTTAGAGTTATTCATGCACAGTTATATGCTACCATAACAAACAACATGTCAGAAATATTCATCTATTTTTTTTCATAATTTTAAAAGCTTAATATATTAAAAACTGTTCCAAATGAAAGAAAATGCAAAAAAAAAAAAAACATTTTTTAATTTAAAGCTTTTTATAAAGAACAATATTCACAAATAAAATGTATAAAAATTAGAAATTTACAACCAATAATTTGCTTAAATAAGTTTCTTGAATGTTTTTTATAGTAATTATGTTGAAATTTCAGATATGGGAAATAAGCATTACTAAAATAAAGTGTGCAAAACTACGAGAAATTCGAAGTTTCACTGTTGACTGCAATTGCTTTTCTTACAAATTAAATTTTGTTAAATTTCTAGCATTCAATCAATGTTATAAAAATTAAAATATAATATAATATAGTAAATATAAATAAAAATAAAATAAATTAAAATATTGCATACGTGATCAACAATTAAAAATTTCCGCTTATAAGAAACACTTTTTCACGAATGAATTCCTCTCTGCGTTTACGAGCTAGTTTGATTTTTTCTGCACCAAATTGGTAACAACATTATTTTTCTTCTTTTTCTTTGATATACTCTTCTAAAATCTTTATAAATTGTTAAATTTTTCGCTATGCTGTTCAGATAAATTTTATTTTCTTGTTGCATAAATTCAAGTGTTTACAAAGTTCCGTTAAATTCAGATACTGCATCACAAACTGCAATATTCACTCGTTTCAATGATGCGGATGATATTTTAGAGCACTTACTCCAAATAATGCTGTGCAGTGTTTCATTGGAATTTTGAGTCATGCACCGAATGCAACGCTCAATAAATCATTCAAAGCAAGTCTCTGGTAAAATTGGCAATATTTTGCCAAAGTGAGCCTCATTCACTGGTGTTTTACCAGTTTTTTGTGCAACCTAACACTAGTTTTTCCATTTGCAATAGCTGATAATACAGAGACTAGAGAAGGGCATTGAATGTGGGTTTCATCAGTAAAATACTGAATAATGTAGGCTGTAATCTTCATGTTTTAGTACATTTTGTGCAATTGGATAATTCTGATATGTGCATCAGCTTTTTATGGTTTTCCATCTCAAACTGCCATAGATTTTCCACGAGTGAAAACCCCTCTTGAACATATTTCTATTTACATTTTGGGGTGTTCCCTAGTCCTTGCCATAGTTCACACTCTTCTTATTATTCTCTTAAACTTTTGATTCAGTCAGATGTGCAAACCTTTTAGAATCATAAGTATTTAATAATTGTGTCTCGATCAAATCTTCAGATATAAACCACAGTCCGGATCTGCATGGATTTCATCGAACCCTGAAGAGCGGCCGTTTTGCACTACAAGAATCTTTGGATCAGAATCTCAAAATGTGTAAACAGAGTGTATCATAAGGTTGTTTTTAGTTCATTTTTCATTAAAATCTTCATCATCTAATTTTCATTAATAATATCAACAGAATCACTGGGAGCAGATATTTTCTAGAATCCGCGGCTCTTCAAAATTTACTCACAGAAGCATTTCTGCCAAGTGTTTCAGATATTTTAAAAAGGTTCAATTAATGCATTTTATCAATGGCGGCATATGTTGGAGATCTGGATTTTGAGTATCTTTTCATCAAACCAAAAACTCTTGCGTTCTTCTTTCAAGTTTAGCACATCAAATTGTTGTTTGAGAAACTTGAACATCGTATCTGAAACCACCTCTTCAGAAGCTTTCAATTGTGCTTGGGTCCAAGTATGTCTTTGGGCCTTTCGTTACTTTTGGAAAATCAAGTCAATTTTCTGTGTACACAATTTTTAATAATTAATATTCAAGAGCATGAAAATTCTTGTCATTGTAACTTCTTTCTCTTTGGAACAAAATTACCATCTCAACCTAAGTTGAAGAATAAAACTTCACAGAAACGCAGTAGATAACTCATTATAATCAATTCAAAGAAATAATGAGTTCATTTCAGTTTAAATATCAATAAACCCGGAATAAAAATAGTTCCTTGAGCTCTTTCAGCAGACGATCAAAGTGGGCGTGACTTAGCTTACAATTTGATCTACAGTCATGCGGCAAAATGGATAAACAACTCAATAAAAGTATGGCTTCCATCTCTAGAATTTTGAGACATATTTAGAAGATTAAAGTATCATATAAGCCAAAAATCGTTATTTGACGATTTTGGTGCTATATCATAACTGAGCTAAACCTAGATTTGGGGAGTTGACTAGTAGGTCACTGTGGGTAGAGACTGTACAAAGTCCTTTTCAAATATTAGGCCCTAAGTGGATTGCAGGATTAAAGTGATGTTTATAGATGAAATAATCCAATTTTCAAATAATTTGACTTTCAGAAAACGATATTTATTTGACATGTTTCTTCCAGGTAGTGAGATCACTAAGAAGGGTTTTGCAAGATCCAAGGCACTGGGAGGCGTTTCATAAAGATTCTCTTTTGTGGATTACTAAATCTAGCCTTGAGTTTATGGAAACTGTGCTTTTACCCAGAAAGGATCAGGTGAAAGGTTTTCAGGGAAGCGGACCCTCAGCTGGGTGTGCAGGTGTAGTAAAGCTCCTCCTCTTTTCAACTCTCTAAGACCTGCAGACTCAAATTTTGCAAATATGATTTCTGACCCAGGCAGAGATCTCACTAGGGATCTCTTTTATTTTAATTTGAAAATCCTTAACATTCACATTAAAAGCTATTTTATTTTCTCGTTGTTTGTACCAGTTCATAATTGTAGTAGGGTATACCATCAAGTTCATTTGCCATATATTTACCTTCAATGAAGATTAAATTGGACTATAAATAGCAAAATATATTGACCATTCATTTGATGGTTCTTTTTATATAATAAATAAAAACATGTATTTCTTTCAAAGTACGTGCTTATAATGAATTCAGAGCTTTCTGTAAACCTAATTCGTGGGAGTTTAAAAATATGACTTTGCTTTATTGAATTTCACTTTCTTAGTCTACTGTTTTGCATAATAGATAAAACGTTTACATTTATATATATGGATTAAATATATGATATAAAGTAATTATAGATTCTAACATAAATCTTTTGGAAGATTTGTGTATTTTGTCTGATTTAAGTTCATCAAGTCGATCCTCCATTTAGTTTATAAAATAAAAATTAATATAAAATTAAAATATTTATGAAGATGGGTCAAGTGCTACAAGAATAAGTTTAGTTAATTCTGATATATTTAGTTCATTTGATATTTTCTACATTTAATATTAGCTAACATTTATTAAAACATTTTACTGAAATTCTTGTGAATGTTTGGTTTTGAAATTTCTATCTACATTTCAATTTACATAAGGAAATAAATAGGGCCTTTGCAAAATAAATGGTAATAGAAAAATCCAAATTAAAATATAAACTTAGTTTAGTTTCTTATGTTTTGTGACCTAAAACTCTCTTCCTCCCTATAAAACTAATGGACCAGATGTTTGACCAATGAGCTCTGCAACCTTGTGTAGAATTGCTGGCTACTAGATGCTTAAGTTTTAAGCCCATTCTGTGTCACAAAATAGCTTTCAGCTCTGTTAACCGTTGAGAATAGTTAAGCTTTGGTTCATGACTGTCATGAAGTTACAGAACTAACCATTAAAGAAACGTTAAAATAACATTCCAAACTGGAGAAAGCTCATTTCATGTCATTTCTAATAGAAAATATATGGATAACAGTTTACAAGTTGATGGATTATCTAGATTTTACTACTAGTACATTAATTGTGTTTTAAATATAATCCTATTATAAGTATTTTTATTACTTATTTTCTTTAATCCTATAGCTGCATAACAATTAACTTCCAAACTTTCTTTGAAAATAAAATTCCATCTATTGATTTCTTATATCATGTGAATGTTAACAGACAATGATATCATTTTCGTCCAACTTTTATGCAAATAAAATGTACTGATATTTCTTTATTTATGTAAATTTATTTATTGTTATAAACTTGGTGAATTATTACCCATTTCCCGTATTGGATGAAATACAATAAACAGAATATTGGTGGCGCAATTCTTTTCAGTCACATAGAGTGCAGGATTTTGTGCTCCAGCTTTAAATAGCCTTGCTAGGAAATAATGACAAAATATAACTCTCTTCATAAATGACATTTTAAATAAGGTTTTGCTTTTACAAACTCCATATCTTTCTCAGATGAGTAGGGTCTAAAAATGTAAATAAATGTTTTAAAGTAACTTCTCATATGTTATTTTAATAAATTATGGCGGCCTCAAATTAAATCTACAAGTAATTAGATAAAATCAGACCAGGAAAAACTGTTGTCACATACTAGGCTTATCTTGCCAACATTATTTTATATTCAATACTAAGAAGAAAGAAATGCAAGTTTCTATGTGCAATGAAAAAGTCTCAAACTGTCTTCTGCAAAACATGTGAGTTTTTAGGATTTTCTCCACTAATTAGCCTCATTTTGATATTAATAGAAATAATGGGTAACATGTAATAGGATTATAGTAAAATCTATGAATTTATATTTATCTCATATAGTTTGTATCATTATAGGTTGGAATAGATATTTTATTTCATGACATTAAGTTAAAATGATTTAAAATTCAGTTTCTCTTTTAAGTGTACATTTTATTACTAGATTTGTGTTTATAAATAGTCCTTCTATTAACATGTATATTTTTATGCTTCAACTCTCAATTATTTATTGTCAAATCATTGGCCCAGATTCTCAGGACGCAATCTAGATTTTCAACCTTGTAATAGAAGTCTATTATTCCATTCTCATTTATGCTCAATGGTGCCTTAACATATTCTCCTCGATCATAAGTAGATTTTCAGGGTTTCAAAAGACAGTACAAATTAATTATTGAAAAATAATTAGGAATTAATTAAATTAATTATTAATAACAACTTCTTAGTATTTGTCTTATAAACATGGGGTCTCTGTAACAAACGAAAGAAAATCAGGAGGGCTTTGGGAAGGGGGTTCCATTCAGAATAAACTTGTGAGCTGCCACTACAGTTCTCCATTTGAATACCGAAGAGTTTTTAGATAAATTCATTTATTTATTAAAATTTTAAAAATATGATAGAAGAAATTAAAAGCATTTATTAAGCTGCATATATTGAAATGTTCAAATATCACAGCAAGAACCAGGTGAAAGGTAGCTACCGTTATGTAAGATTGAGTTATTTTTATATTTAGAATTATAAATGAATTTGCAAAACTTTCATTTTATGTACTTTAGATGAAATACATTCTCTACATGACAAACAAGTCTTAGAGCAGCTGTTAAAAATACATTCAGCAACAGAAAATTTAAACCAAAAAGAGCTGAAAAACAATGCAAAGTCACTTTTTAGAACTCAGTATGAGCTTTCGGGCTCCTACTTTCTGTAAGAAAAGTTTATTCTTCGTGAGAATGAAACACTTGAAGTAAATTTAAATATTGATATTTACAATTAAGGCATACCAGTAATAGTTTTCTTATCAGCATATAACACAGAAAGTGATGAATTTAATTTTATGTTTAGGATTGTATTGAGAAAATATTATTTAACATCGAAAATTAACCCATCCGTTATTGATACAAATGTTAGTCCAACTGTGACGCCCAGTTGAAATCCTAGGTCTTATGTTTCAGGTGGATATCTATCAACTTTAGTTAACTGCGTTTATGTGTGAAATGAAATATGGCCATGCATATTTCTTTTACTTTGTTATCCAAAGTTAAGGTATAACTATATTTTTATCTAATATGAAAATAATTACTAGAGCTCAAGTTTTACAGAAAGTTCACTTCATCTTTTTATTGAATATGTCTATATTTTGACACAAACATACTTTAAAACAAAATGCTGTTTGTAGAAAATTCTGTGTGAAGAAACAATTTATCATATTTTAGCCAGAAAATACAGACAAATATTAAGGTCTTATTATTAAATAAATATTAAAAGTCTTCACCCCATTGAGATATCCTCCATGCTGCAATTAAGTTACTAGACACCAAAATAGGAGTCCGCAATCGGGCATAAATCAACCTTATTTCATCTCATGTAGCAACCTTTGAGGAAGATTTAAACATAACCATGTTCGACAAAATTAGTCTCAAATATGCATATATGATCAGGTCAGAGTTAGGCTGGCATTTTATTGCTCAGAGCCTGAATCACAGAAAATCTTTAACAAGAACAGCTCAATAGACTCGTGTAGTATGATCCATTAGAAAATGATCTCATAAATGTTAAAAACACTGTGAACCTTGAACCTACCGTTTTTAGACCAGTGTTTTCAAACATGGGCACTGACCCCTAGAGGGGCATGATAACTCATAAAGGGCAGGAGACTAGTAAAGTTTTAAAAAGATTATTTAAGGTGATTATTAGTTTAAGAAACAAACAAATAATCCCATTCGATGTAATTAAATGTACATGGACTGATGAAATACACTTATAAATGCGCAATTACTGCACAATATATTTTACAACTAAATTAACAATGCTATAGGCAATTTAATAGTACCAGTGATTACATGGAGATTGTCAGTATGAGTATATAAAATTAACATCATCTTGATGATTTGCTGTACCGTTTATAATTAGTAACTGCCAATTCAAAATTTTGATTCGCTCCTCAATGCCACCATTTTCCTTAGCTTGTGTATGTGATGTGTGCAGGAGGGAGAAAGGAATAAATAAGCAAATCCTTCTCAAACACACTATCAATCTTTTTATTTGCATTACAAGTTCTTTCATTGCGTTCAGATAATTCTGTAGATAGCCGCTTTGAAAATTGATGTTCAAAGGATGTATTTACGTCAGGAGGCAATTCAAGCTTTGGCTGAGTTGAGGGCTTAGCTTATATCGGTGACACTTAAGAGGTTTAAGTTCTGTGGCTTTGCCGTCAAGTTATGGTTTTATCAGATTATTGTTGTTGTTGTATGGAGGCGCGGTGGTGTGATTGAATGGATGGATCCATAATATTGAAACAAATCACTGGATTTGGACATGGGAATCTTCAAACTTTAACTTATTCCTAGTCGTGGGATCACTTTGTGGACATTGTGGGACTTAAGCCGCAGCAGCTGCAGCAACCCTTTACCGATCTGTCTGCCACCTGCTGCCATAATAAATTTATTTCTTTGACCTGCCACATTAAACTTCCTGGATATTTTCCTTAAGTCACGAAGAACAACTATTGAAGTTCAGAACCATGCAGAGCAATGCATGCTAATCTCCATCAAGAGTTTCTTATACATATTCTCAGCTCCTATATAATTGTTCCTTTTCTTAAAATGAAATAATGGGATAACTTTCTTTTTGCATTAGTTTTCTTTCTTTTTATTCTGTCATTCATAAAACCATAATTTTTGGCCTCTATTTTATAATAGGCTTGAAAATATGTGGCGTTAGTGTTGCGTAAGCGTAGTACAAATTGTTAATGAGATTATTTCCATTCAAATATCTCTTCAATGTGATTTATTATGTAAATAGAATAAACTATTTCCATTTATATAGTAAATTATTTAAAAATAATTATAACAAATATATGATACATCATTAGTGTACAGAGGATACAATATTAACAAATGCAATAAAAGAATCCAGGAAGATATGGAGTATATTAGAAACACGAAACATGGGCCTTAGATGATTAATAGAAAACATTAAATTGTAGAAGCTATAAAGATATCAGATGCAAAATTAGCAAGTCCTTAGCTTATTAATGGAGCTTAAAACTTTATAAGCATATGAAGCATATTCTCCTAGTACTTGCAAATTTCGGAGATTTAATTCTGACTTAGTTTTAGGTTATTTTGTGTCTTATAGGTGCAAGATAGGTGGGGTCACTAATTTTCAAAATTCTATTACATTCAGAGTTTTCAGTTCTGAATTACTTGAATCTTTCAGCATCATCGTGCATTTCCTTTTCTTTGTTATCATTTTAAGATGTGAAAGATGAATGCAGGATATATATTGTCCTAAATGACAGCTCGAAATAATAGTTTTCAGCAGCTTCATTTCTTTTGGTTTGTCATGGTTTCACTTGGTTCTTCGGTCACAATCTAGGATCAGGTATGGTCTAGGCATCAGATCATGGCTAAGTTAGTCGCTTGGTTTCGATCACAGTACCACTAAGTTATAAAATGTAGAGGCGATGCACGTTAAATCTGTCCGGGAGCTCTCAAACGTCCTCCCCGTTGGTGTGGTGTGGTAGTTAGGAGAGGTGCCAGCTCTGTCGATCGCGTCCTTGACCATGGTTCAAAGTACATGAGGACCGTCCCCAAAAACCCTCGTGTAGCTGAACAGTGGGACATTAATATTCCACTCACTCACTCACTCACTCACTCCTTGTGATCTTGGGATGTTGGGATTAATTAGTCTGCTTTGGATTATTGCCTGCTATATAATGAATTTCATTCTTCTAAGAACATTGCTGAAAACATGTTATATTTAATGATTTCAAATGATTTTAAACATTTCTGTCTTGTTAGAGTATTTTAATTTAATTATATTTTGATTCTTGTATCACACACAACCTATCATCATTTTTAAACAATAGGATTTCACTGAATGATTGCTTTTACCTAAACTCTTATGAAATATAAGTAAAATGCAGTATATTTGATGGTATGGTTACAATAAATGATATATTGTGGAGTTTTAGGGACTTCTTCTTTCTAGGTTCTTGAAACTCTTAAACAAATGTATAGTTCTTTTGTGTGCAAAAAGAACTAGATAATGTACCATGGCTTACGCCAAAATAACTTTTACTTCCTTATTTTACAGAAGATTAATTATTTAGAACAACATTTCTTCACTCATCTTCTTCAAAGCTGGAAAAATATTTGTCCACGTAAACATTGAACAATAGTTTCTCTGAATTAGGCCACACAAGTTTTGAACTAACAATCAAATTTGCTACTCAAAAGAAATATATTATTTAAATAAAATGCAAATGCACCTCTTTCAATTTTGAACCATGTTAGTTCCTTTTGTAATGTCCTACAAAAATTTAAAAGCAGTTCTAAACAATTCTTGAATAAAAATAAAATAGAAAAATAGAAGCATCTCCAGGAGATTCAATGAGGTATGTCTCCTAAACAAGCAAAAGAACATATTGGTTCGAATATAAAATGATAGTGCTTAATTCTTTCAGAAGCAAAGAAACCTTTCCCCAGATAGATTCAAGTAGAACAAACAACTTGAGTAGTTATCAAACTGAGATTTGGTGGCCATTTTAATTCAATAACATGAGGTCACTATCATGCAATGAATAATCAAGGGATTGATCTCCTAGAAATTCCCTTTGATATGGGACGGAACGGAAGAACAGAATGGGAACAAATATTTTCCGGACACAGGAAAATTACTTTCCCCTTCTGTGGGGATGGAGGAAAAGTCAGCTACTGGGTAAACAGCAGGTGGCAGTGCTTGCGTCTCCATTTTGCTTCAGCTTTTAAAGAAATCCAGTAGAATAGATTAGTCGCAAAATTTACCTTATATATTTTTGTAGAAATGTGAATCCTAAATTAACACCATTCAGGTGATGCATTTTATGAAGTAGACGTATTTATATTTATATACATGTAATTTTTACATGTTGCTCACGAAGTGAATGAATATCTCATAGCTTTGGAAGAACTTTCATTAAATTTGAAGTTTTTGAATTTTAAAATAATTATGACTGAACAGATTTTTAATATTAGAATTAATTAAAGATTTTTATGATTCAAATTATTTCAATCTTGAAAACCATAGGGTGTATATGATGTATATGATTTCTAATTTTCTCCCCGATATTTTATGTATTAAAGTTTGTAAAACAGAAAGAAGCGCTTCACTTTTACATTCCTTTATTATGCAAGATATAACTTTAACGAAATTCATTGTCAACAAACCATTTATTTATTTACAAATACCAGTGTTTACTTTCTCTCTCTTGAACAGATTTTTGTAGAGTAAATACTGTTATTTTTGCAGTAAGTTTCAATTAAGTTCAAAATGTTTGGTAATAAATTTTACTTATTTTTGGTGTGTTCAATCATCAGCAATACAATTCAGTATATTTGGAAGTGTACTATTTTATCTTAGCGATCTTTAAGGTCATTTCTATTTTCATGCTCTTCAAAATCCTTATTTTTATTTTTACTCTATCAATTTTATTTAATTAGACCTTGTCTATCTTCATTTTGGTAGCATTAAAATGCTTTATGATCTTGAGATTCTTATATTTTATATTTTCCTCATTTATTGTATTATTTCTTGATTTATGTTTGATTTTAAGTTTTTCTTCTAGTATATTGTATATACTAGATTGAACTTCTAAAGATATGTCTCCTTAACAGTTTACTAAAGAATAAATCAGATGCATATCGGAATGGTATTTATACTAGAAACGATGTTTGATAACATTATCTTGGATAGATGCAAAAAGGATCATGTATATAATTTTTATGTCTTTTTCCCCTTCCTTTCTTTCTTTCTTTTTCCTGAAAATGAAGTTTATTATCTAAACATGCTATATGATGCAACAGAAGGCGAAATGGCTGAACTATACACCATGTGGTACCTACTTCGTATTGCTGAAAGAGTTATATCTTCTTTTCCACATACCAGGTGGCACTCAAATCACATACGTCTTGCTCATCTATAAAGAGATGATAAGAGCTCTCTTTGGTGTATTCTAAATGCCATCAAAGATGGAACTGGGATGCAACCGCAAATTCAAGATAATCATGTCGCTTTCTTGAGGCATCTGGCTGCATTGTGTGCTTGCTGCATTAATCCTTTACTAATCCCATTTACTGCTGAGTATATGAACTATGAAGCGTTGAGTACGTGGAGCATTACAGTGCATCGAGTTCTTGAATAAATAGATTTAATCACTAGAGTTATAGACGGATTGATGAAATTTTGATTCTAAATGGACAAATTCGTAACTTTGTCGAGTTAGAAGATGTGTCATTGTTATTATCTGGTAGAGATTTACAATATTCAAAATGCTTTATCAGTATATATATACATACACATATACATATATATACATATATATACATATATACATATATACATATACAAAGGTGATCTTAGATAGAAAGGTGCAAAACGACACAGTGGGCTAAATATAGACTTTGTCAAAATATACACCATAGGCCTGAAAGCACAACGATCCCACTGATATAGACAAGCCACCCAGGATTTCTTGTTTTCCAAATTCTGTGTGACAGAACATTGATCCTTCTGTGTCTTGAGTACGTCGTCCCAGTTTGACGCTTTCCTTTCAGGTGTTTCTTCAGTGGGATAAACACATGGAAATCGCAGGGTGACATATCGGACTATGGGATTAGATGGTCCAACGTCCCATTGAACATCCAGTTCCATTTGTGACTCTGGAGACGTGTGGACAGCGCGGGTATCATGGGACAAGGACCACACCCTCCGTGAGCAGCCTCAGTCTTTTATTCTTGACGGTTCTGCGTGACGTCGGAGTGTCTGATGCAGCATCGGAGTTCAAAGCTTTCGCTCAAAATTAATTCATGCTCGCATCCATTTGGACGCCGCTTTATGAAACCTTGCTCTCCTGCGTGGGCACCCGCCTGATCCGATCCAATCAGAGTCTCCATCCAGATATCTCTTCAATTCTCTTCCAGCGGAATATGCAAATATTTAACTGTTTCATTTTATGTCATTTCGGTATTTTCGTTGATCATCATATATGTGCACATATGTATATATATAATATATATATATAACTAAATAAAATAGATAACTAATAATTCCCAAACAAATGAAACTAAATTATAAGAGAAAATCAAGAACCTAGAACCTTCCAACTACTATGAAATATTAGAAAAGTAGTTTGACATGAAAATAGTATATATTATATAGGATAATGAACCATTTAGAAATCAGTTGTTGTTGTTGTAAGCTAATCATAGTCTGTCTGTGGAGTCGAACAGGACCAGATCATTGACCTTAGAGGTCCAATGCAGGAGAGGAGAGGAAAAAGGTCACTCCTCGGCCCCAGCAGTCCGCGAAGTGATCTGGAGAGCTGCTGAGTCTTATGTGATACCGTCTTATATGGTGCTAGTGTATACTTGGTGTAGTCTTATGCTTGGGTGCAAGTCTGCTCACTTGGTGCAAAGTCTTATACTTGGAGTGCTGAGTCTTGCTACTTGGTGCTGAGTCTTGCTCCTTGGGTGCTGAGTCTTGGTGCTGGAGTCCACTTGTTTTACCCATACTTGGTGCAAGTCTTCACTTGGTGCAAGTCTTATACTTTCCCAGACTAACTGAGTCTTATACTTGGTGGCAAATTATTGCATACTTCCACTTCCACCAAGGAAAGACTCTTTGTAGCCCACTTTTCAATCTAGAGATTGCAGTCTGAGGCTCGGCCACATTTAAGTAGGAGATCAATCAAATATCATAAATATCATTTAAATT